>PVIW01004510.1:0-130468 GCA_004026585.1 Noctilio leporinus
GATCCAGCAATTCCACTACTTGGACTATACCCAAAGAATCCTGAAACACCAATTCATAAGAACCTATGTACACCTATGTTCATAGCAGCACTATTTACAATAGCCAAGTGCTGGAAACAGCCTAAGTGCCCATCAGTGGATGATTGGATCAAAAAACTTTGGTACATTTACACAATGGAATTCTATATAGCAGAAAAAAAGAAGGAATTTATACCCTTTGTAACAACATGGATGGAACTGGAGAGTATTATGCTTAGTGAAATAAGCCAGTCAGTGAAGGACAAATATCATATGATCTCACCCATTACAGGACAATAATGAACAAAACTCACAACAAGCAAAACAGAATCAAGTATATGAATACAGTGAATAGGCCTTCAGTGGTCAGGGGGAAAAGGGTTAGGGGGAGGGGGGAGGCAGAGGCAAGGAAGGGGAGCAGCTTAGACAAGAACCTAGTATAAAGGAACCATGGACATGACAACGGGTGGGATTGACTTTGAGGGGAATGGGTGGGTGGGGAGGGGGACAGAGGAGAGCAAAAAGGGGATGGATGTAATACAACAATAAAATGTTTTTAAAAATGTAAATAAATAAATGTCTATGTGCAAAAAAAAAAGAAAAGAATGTTCTCATTTTAGACAGAAAGCAGAGATCCCTTATATGCTTGATCTTTCTCTCATACAACACTCAGTCTGTCTATCCCTTTGTGACAGGGAGAGGCAGGCCTGGAGACCAAGGCTCCACCTGTCCTGGCATGCAATCATTCTTAAACATGGTGTAGTGAAAGTAGCTTTAGGGTAAGGAAGACTCTAGTTCTCTCCTGACTGCTATTTCTTACCTGTGGGCTCTCAGGAAAATTATCCAGCTTTTGTTGAACTCCGCTTCTTCAGTAAATGGATGGATGGCACTTAATTTGCGGAGGGTTAGTGAGAGTGTTCCCTATCCTATTTGGTACTTTGCAGGCACTCAATAACTGGTGTTCTTTTCCTCCTCCTTTGAAAATGTGAAATACTTTCCCATGGGACACTTGAGTTTTGGGATCACTTTGAGAGAAGTTTACCAGACGAGTGAAATTTTCCCCTACCACTCAAGTTTCAGCCTGTAATGGGGGGCGGGGGGGGGGATCCTCTGGCTCAGATAGGGAGAAGTGCTCTGACTAAGGTGGCCGTTGCCTTGCTCTTCCCTGCTTTCCTGCTCAGTAGCTTCATGGTCTCAGGTCACTTGCTTGTGCTTCGGAGCACATTCTGTCTTCATGGGAGGTTTTCCCCAGCCTGTGCTTTTTCTAAGGCTAATTTTTACTAGCTAGTTAAAATAGAAACATGGAACAAACTGAAAGTGACCAGAGTGGAGCAGGGAGGGATATAATGGTGAAAGAAGGGAAAGGGACTGGGCAAAGAACATGTATGAATACAACGTGGACATGGACAACAGTTAGGGAATTGACTGCGGGAATGGGGTGGGATGGGCAGAGGACAGTAACGGTGGAAAATTAGGACAACTGTAATAGAATGACAGTAAAAAATGGTTAAAAAATAAAATGAATCTGCTTATTATAGGGACCAAAACTTTATAGTAAATAGTAAAAAAGATTTAAATGATTTATTTTTCTTGAAAAGTAAAACTAAAAATTATGAAAACAGGTCTTATTGAAGTAAAATGAACATAATTACAATGATAACAGATTGAATAAGAAATTAAGATTTATTCACTTGGGTAAAAAAAAGGTTCCAAGATAATTCTATTGTTATACATAATATTGTTTATTTCATATTCTTTCACCATAGCAAAAATTTGAGGACTTCATCAGCTTTCCAAAGATTCTCTCTTAATCAGGCTGTATTGAAATAATATTTTCTTTGTGGTAACCAGTTGTTATTATCCTGCTGAGTTTCTCAATTGTAAGGGTTCTGTCTCTGCTGAATCATCATTTGTCAATGGCTTTGCTTATAATTCTAGCAGTTCTCACCTATAACTTACTTTGACTTTATGAATTCATTCTTTTGCAAGCCTGGCAATTTCACTTTGCAATTGTCTTACACTGATATTTGTACTGGCTTCATGAAGTTTATGACATCTTGATATTTTGAATAATTCTCCAACCTACCCCATGGCATTCACATTGTAAATTGTAGAATTTATGAATGTTATCTCATGTAGCAAAAGGGGCTTTGCTGATATAATTAATTAAGGCTCTTGAGATCTTATCGTGGATTATTTGGGTGGGTATGATGTAATCACAAAATCTTCATAAGAGGAAGGTGGGAGATCAGCCTGAGTAGTAAACATGATGATGGAAGTAAGAAAGTGGAGTGATGCAGCCACCAGCCAAGGAAAGCCTGCAGCTTCCAGAAGTTAGAAGAGGTAAGAAATGGATGCCCTTTTGGAACCTGCAGAAAGAACAAGCCCTGCCCCTCAAAGCTCATTTCATGTTCTTACCTCCAGAGTTGTAAGATAATAAATTTATGGTGTGTTAAGGCAATTAGGTAATATGAAATGAACACAGCTAGCTACTAAGCAAAATGCTGATCTCAGAGAGCATAGGATTGGGTAGATGATTTTGTGAGGAGTGTGAGCTAAACAAAATCAGTTCATTAGTGAGTATTTTAATGACTAGCTTTCCCATATAGCCTGTAACTGTGCTGTACGAGTATATGTGTGTGTGTGTGTGTGTGTGTGTGTGTTTGTGTACAATAAAAAATAAATATTAAAAGGGCAATTTATATAAAGCGTTCCTTCTTCTGTCTTGACAGGAGCTGGGATTCTTCCTTGCAGAATAACTGGATCTAGTTAGGGAAACAGTTGGGGTGAAAAACTGAAGAAGCCCTGGAGGACTGATGACCAATCATAAGAAAGAACCTGCAAGTCTTAGTAATAGAGGAAAAATGCTGACAGGTTAGTGAGACATACTGCTACTGAAATATTTTAAGAGATAGGTGAAGAGGACAGGGCCAGCTATGCCAAGAGGTAGGACTTTGGGGACAGAGATGAGCAAAGAGGATTTTTAGAAAGCGTTACTGCATATTATGTGTTGTACTTTATACCTCTTGTCCCCATCTAGCCCCCTTACTGAAAATCTTCAGTAATGATCCAGAGTTAGGCTTTTGTTTCACTATTAAAAAAAAAAAAAAAATGATCTCTAGTGAGGCTTGTTCTAAAGCAGGAAGAGGCACGACCTTATTTGGATTGCATGTTCTCAAAATAAATTATCATCATTTCTTAGCTATAAGCTCTAAAGCTAGATCTATCAGCTAGGACCAAGATGTCTGCAGCATTTCTGATCTTGGGCATTTGGGAGAAAGCCCTCCTGTTGATGACTTTTTTAGAGGTGCCTTTAAGGCAACATGTGCTTTCTGAGCAGCTGCTGTTATAGTCTAGGCCTTCAAGAAGTCTTTCTAACCTCTGCTTCTTACTTCTGTTTCTCATTTTATGTGCTTTTCCAAACGTATAACAGTCAAACGTCTGTCACGTTGGCATTCCTGTCCCTGGCTGTGGTCTCCTTGGCCTGTCTTGTAATTGACTGTTTTGGATGGATGTTCATCTCTGGGGAGCTCCTATACCATTTTGATGAGCACAGTGTGGGAATTTGAGAGTGAAGTAAATGAACTGTGTACATTTGCACACAAGAGCCCACATCCTTATACCAGTTCATACATCATCAACCAAAGTCCACTTCTGATCATTAACAACCATGATTACAGCCAGATTCCTAGGATGTGGCCCAGAGGAAATGCAGACTACCCAGCCAATTTCCAATCTGTGCTCCGTGACATTCAGCCTCAAGCACTTGGAGTCTTCTGGGCAGTTTCAATTAGATGTCTCCTTTACTTCATCCTCTGTCCCTGCCCCAGAGAGAAGCAAAGGTGGTTTTCAACTTTGACATACCCTACCTACATTATTTAGCTTATGGGTGCTGCATGAAATTCTCCTAGAAGTTGCTACAAGATGTAAGGGTTTTAGCTTAAGTTAAGCTGAATGATTAACAGTTGGTCAGAGAGGTCATTCAAGGGTACAGCTTCCTGGGAATGCCACTGCAGAGCCATGTGTTCATGCTTACCATTCTCAGCAATGAGAAAAGGGGCATCTGTCCAAGTATTTATGGCCTGAACTGATAAAGTCAGGGAGAACATAGTAGGATTTATTTTCCTTTAGATTCTGAAAGTCCGGTGTAACTGTGCCCGTATGGTCTATGTTGTCTTGCCAGCGTTGCATGGAACATGGTTGAGTCCAAAGAGTCAGGGCCTCCAATTGGCCTGTGTTACTGACAGGCTGGGTAGCAAATGTGGCTGTGCCTAGTATTTGTGTCTTTTGGCTCTGGGGGTGTAATGAAGTCCTGAGTGATTTAGTTCTACTGAGGAGAACTAAAAGCTCTGCAAGTGCCAAATAGGAAAGGAGCCCTTCGCACAAATGAGAGCAAGCACTTGTGTCAGCACATTTTTGACTAAGGTGCAACAAAGGGAAAGCCTGAGTTATGTTCTTTTTTATTTTTTTATGTGGATTTGATGAGAAGAAGAAACCTGTTACAGACAGAATCATTTACTAAACAAAGATGAACAATCTCAGATAAAAATCTATGTTTTGCCTGGTGGCTGGCGTGCTAGGATTATTTTTGACAGAAAATAAATAGCACGGTGATATGTGAGATGTGAGAGAAAAAAGTTTGGATCAACCCATGTATTTTTCCATGAAAAGACCTAATCAATTTTCCTCCATTGCCAGAGGAAGAAGTTATGTAGCCATGCAGGGTAGGGCTCACTTACTGCTCTCCAATCAAGAAGTAAATAATAGCTAAACCCTACAAATTGAATTTTTATTAAGAAATTCATCTCTGGTTACCCCGGGGTTTATAAAAATCATTTAGAGCTTGTGCAGGAAGGCACTATATCTCAATGTACAAAACCAGATTGATTGGGGTGAGAAATTTTAATTTTTAGGGTCAGGAATATACCTCACCTTTTAAAACAGGCTTAACGAGAAGGAAGCAGACAGATGTTGCTTTAAAAGCCATTCTAATTCTTCCTGTGTTGTTCTTTATCTATGCTACCATTTTGTTGATAGTTTCATGTACTTTACAAATTGGGATTAATGGCTTTTTTGTATAAGAGTTTCAAGGTCACAATTTCATAAATTGAGTAAATAAATTTCCCTATCATGATTTTCTGTATACTTAGCATCTATCTATCTATCTATCTACACATTATTTTGTTCATTCATAAGATGCCAGTATTGGTATTAATTAAATTTATATTTCCTGTAAAGGGATTGTTTAACTAGAAAATATAAGTGGCAGTGCTTAACATAACATTTTCCAAAGGTGAACAAGGGGAAAGGTTTAGTCTGCTCTTGCCCTGCTCATTTTCTGATTCTTTAAGAACCAGTGATAATAATAGCAGCTATCATTATATTAAAATTTTGCTATGTGAGAGGCATTTTGCACATAGGCTCTCATTTAAGAAACATATTATTATCCTCCTTTTATGGCAGAGGAAACAGAGGCTCAAAGAAGTTAGAACTTGTCAGTGTAGTCAAGGGTTTCCAGCATCAGATTCAGATTTCGAAACTGAACTGTCTCGGTTTTGAAAGCCTAGTGCTTTCTACAGTGTCCTACTATTTTTTGCGAACTGAGTGCCTCTACCAATTGTGCATGGCGACCCCTTCCCTAACTTGTGCCAGGTACAGAGGCCAGTGTCTTAGAGCATAGTGAGGTCAAGTTTTCTGATATGGGGTCAGGATAGGCCGGATTTTTCTGTGGTATAAATAACCCCCAAATCTCAGTGGCTTAAAACAGCAAAGATTTATTTTCCGTTAACCCTTGGTATCGCATGCCCATGTTTGGCTTATCTGACTCATGATATCCTCCCCCAGAACCCAGGCTACACAGAGGGACACTGTTGGCCAAGGGACTGTGCCTGACAGATAGTGGCTCTTACAGACGGTCTGCCAGGGAGCGCTGTGTGCATTTCCTCCCTTTTTATTGGCCAAAGCAGGTCACTTGGCCCCGCCTACTTCCACAAGGAAGAATATGTTTTTACCGTGTTCCTGGAAGACGGACAACAAACAGACTGTGTCAACAAACAGCATCGTGCCACATGTATTCTAAAGAAAACTGTTGGTTTTAAATATACCATACTTTTTAAGAAATTCCAATACATACGTGCTACAATTAAAATGGTCTCTAATTCTTTTCTAAGGTTCAGAAAATGAATGCCTATTCCAGAGATTGTTCTAATTCAGTCACCTCCATTAATAACTTCCTTCTAGAAGAATTCAGTAGTGATTCTTTTATTCCCCTAAAAAGGCACTATTTATAATGATTTGTTAGTTTGCTGGATTTTAAGGAAGAGATGGAAGGAGATGTGAAAGTAACCAGCATGCATATGTTGAGAAAGTAAAGGATAGAAAAAGTTTCCTAGTTCCTCGGTGCCTCCCCCCTCAAGGGCTCCCATTTATATCATCCACAGTAGAATTTATACTCTTAATTCAAGTGGGATAGATCAGTAGGTACCTTCATCTGGGATTGGTTTGTAAAAAAGGAAGGTGTAAATTAACTTTCAAGTGTCAATTTGAACCAGCCTGAGAGGCAGAGGACGGAAAGATTGGTTAGAGAAATTTCTCCAGCAGCGAGGGCAATGTTCATTGGGGCTTGGAGGCAAGAGAAACCTCAGCTGTCCTAAAATGAAAATTCCTGCGGTGATTGCAACTAATAGCCTGTCGCATGAGAATAGAATGAAATCGTGTGGCACGCTGTCTTGGAGTTTAGTTCCGAATTTGTGATGATAACTTTGGCATTTAAATTTTGTGCTGCGTTCAACATTACCTAGCATAGTAGCCCCATAAAGGCATAATGTAGCTCCTGGACCCCTTAGCTTCTGCTTTGCAGAGCCTGGCAGTGCTCTGGTGTGCCCTGTGAAAGATGCAGTCACACAATCAAAGTAATATTTTCCCTGAGGTTTCCTGGGGTAGACTGGCTTTCCAATTTCCCAGTGATTGTTTAGGAGAGACCGCCCTCAATTTGGTCTTTCTCTTAAATCCTTTCCCCTTAATTCTCTGCACTGTGGCTCCCAGCTTCTCTTTTGCCAGCCTCGGTGAAGTGCAGCTGAAGGATTGAGGGGAAGTGGTCTGTGCCATTGGCTGCTAAGTGGGATTTGTGGCCCCCCCTGAATGAACCCCTCTCTAGAAACCCTCTCTATCTCTGCAGGCCGGTGCCCAGAGTATCTTTCCACAATTGTGATAAGGTTAAAGAGTTCTCAGGCATGGAAACCTGTGGAATGAGTGGAATGAAGAGTTAAGGTGGCCTTTTGGAGTTAACACACTTGTTTCAAGTTCACAATCTGGGAAATAACTGATGTTTGTACAAATTGTTTTTTTGCCTTTTACTTATTGGTTCCCATAATATGCCTATGAATTTGATGAGCTACAGGTGATTGTTACTGGTTTTATTACTTTCCTCTCCATTCCACTGATTAAAAAATTGAGACTCTAAGTTGTTGGCCAAATCTAACAGAATCCAGTTTTTCAGACTCCCAAGTCCTGTGCTCTTTCCTTCTGCAATTCTGACAATTCCTTGTTAGTGGTCCAGCCATGAGGAATAATAACATGGGAACAATAATAATAGTCCAATGTACTCCCTTCAGTGTCCCCGTAGTTACCAGCAGTTATAGACCTGTACTTGCTGTAGAACGTGCTGCTTGTGGGTGGGGTCCCTCTTGTCCTGTAGTCTGCTGCCCTATGCTGTCCACCCACCTTTCTTGTTGCTTGGTTTTCTCTGGATTCATTCTTGGTCTTCTTTATGCAACATCTTTCAGCAGAGAGTGCCACTCTTGTATGGAGGCAGGGGGCCATTTTGATTGGCACTTCACTTACAGAAAAGATCAGAGAAAATGAGACAAGTAGAACTTGGTATTTCTTTAACCATACACTTCTATGTGTGAAAGCTCCTGTTTCTCCTGCCATCTATTGAGGGGGCACTTTCACTTAGCCAGTTTCCAGGGTGGTCTTTGCCTCAGTTTGTCTCTGTCATTCTTCTAGTTCCCTTTACAAGAGAGTAAACATCTTTCTCCAAACCATGCCCAGGGAGGCAGCCAGGAGGACCAATGCCAGTGGTTTATCCCACGCAGAAGCCTGGAGCCCTGCAAGGAGTTGGGCTGCAAGCCCTCAGGTCCACAGGGAGCCAAGTTGCAGAGGATTCATGCCTAGAGATCAGAAAGGTGCAGGCTGGGCTTGTCAGGGTGGCCGGTGGGTATGGATAGGTTCATGTTGGGGGGAGGCAGGTCTTCATGAGAAGGTCCAAGTTCCACAGATTAGTTAAAATGACAAGACAGACTGTCAAAAGTGGAGTGCAAGTGCTAAAGGGAAAGACAGACCAGCAAGCTGGCTAGTTAAGATTTGGCTAACAAATAAAGGCCAGAGTTCTCATGAGCTAACTTGAAATTTTTGTTTCATAAATTTTTTTTTTTTTTTAAATAATTATATATGGTAGCTCTGGCCACTTTCAAAGGAGTTGTCAATTTGTATTCTTTCTAATGTACTGTCTAGGGGTTATTAATTTGGATTCTTACTATGATGAGTCCTGGAACAATTTACATGGGTTACAGCACCTTGCACAACATTATGAGGAACAAACACTGAGAGAACCTTGTATTAGTGGGTCTCAAGGTGTGGTCCCTAGATTAGCAGCATCACCTGGTGAAATCGTTAGAAATGTAAATTCTGCGGCCAGCACCCCAGACCCACTAACTCAGAAACCCTGCGGGTTTGTGGGTCCCAGCAATCTCTATTTTAACAAGCTTCCTGGTGATTGTGGTGCATACTTGCGTTTGAGCAGCCCCGCCTTAGATTGTAAGTATAAACGACTAAAATCAGGTTTTCACTGTGACTGAAATGGCGGGAGAGGGGAAGGGTGCAGAAAGGTAAGGCAAAGATTTGAAAGACAGATTTCTCTGCTGTGTTCAGAATGGCTTAAGATTGCTTGAAGTTTGACCACTGGATAAATTGGGGTAATAACAATACTATACAGCTTAAAGGTGGATTGCCAAGGTCACAAAAGGGCAAGGTGAAAAGTCTGAAGGAAATGATAACAGCTGGGATTGATCAGGCCCACTGCATGATTGTTCTGAGGCAGTGTCGTGAAGCCTTGCCCTGAATTCTGACTCTGTGACCTTCTTTGATGTAGGCACAGTAAAATTATATCTTCCTGAAAAGGGCAAGAGCAAAATTATTTAATAGAAATTCATTTTCTTGGGGGAATAAAAGGAATTGGCAATATCATCCAAACTTTTATTAAACATACTCAGTTTGGGGAATAATAAGTGATAAAGCACCAGAAAAGTACTTTTTAACCTTTTATTAAAACTATGATTCATGAGTGTTCAATTTAAAAAAACATACAAAAGAGCCACAAGCATCATTCTAGTCCAGTTATTTTTTCCTTGAAAGCCAGAACTTTAGGGGGGAAAAAAAGAAATCATAGTGTTATATAATAATGTGCTCCTGGAGAATTTAGTCCTTATGGCTGGAATTCCTGAAACTGCAAATGAGTCACTGATTGTCATCTTGTGCCAGGGAGATGAAGGGAAACCTGTTCTCAATTACTGGGCAGCTGGTGGGTTTTAATTGTCTGCCTTTTATAAGCAGTAAAATAGGAGTATTTCTTAAGTATCCTTATCCCTATTAATGGTAGTGCTTTCCACACTTGCCGTGTATCACAATCCCCAGGGAACTTGTTAAAGATGCAGATTGCCCACCCCTTGAGGTTCTGATTTAGTAGGTATATGATTTTTAACAAGCATCCAAATGATTTTGGTGCAGGTAGTTTGAAGACCATACGTTGAGAAACCCTGCCCAGAGCCTACTCATAATTTATGTGCTCATTATTTGAGCATATCTTAAAGTGACTGACAATTCATAAAAAGTCAGTTTAGTGTAGATAAAAACTTAACTGTGAGCAGCACATGCTTTTTCAAATAGAGCTTGGTTATTTGGCATTTGGTGAAAATGAGTCTTACACACACACACACCCCAAATGAAAAAAAAATAGACTATTTTTAAAAGCAGTTTAAGTTTACAGAAAATTGGGCAGATAGTAGAGTTTCCATATACACCTCTCCCTTGCTCTCAGTTTCCCTTCTTATTAACATTTTGTATTAGTGTGGTATATTTGTTACAATTGAACTACTATTGATATCATATTGTTAACTAAAGCTCCTAATTGATACATTATTGTTCACTGAAGTCCGTAGATCACATTAGGGACTACTCTTGGTATTTTATGGTTCTATGGGGTTTGACAAATGCATTATGCGTTGTATCTCTCATTAGAATATTTAACAGAATAATTTTACTGCCTTAAAAATCTTGTGTTCCACCTATTCATCCCTGTCCCAATCCTCTCCATGAACTTTTGGCAACTACTGACCTTTTAAAAAAAATTGTCGCTATAGTTTTGGCTTTTCCAAAGTGTCATATTGTTGTAAACACTTAGTCTGTAGCCTTTTCAGATTGCATCCTTTTACCAACCAATATGCATTTAAGTTTGTTTTTTATTCTCGTTATGGCTTGAGAGTACATTTCTTTTTATTGCTGAGTAATACTGCATTGTATAGATGCCCCATTTTATTCATTCACTTTTTTAAGGATGTATCTTTTGCTTCCAGTTTTGGAAAATTATTAATAAAAGTGCTATAATCATTTGTGTGTAGGCTTTTGTGTAGATGCTAGTTTTTTAAAACTAATGTTGTTGCCGTGGTTGGTGTGGCTCAGTGGATTGAGCAGCAGCTGGAGAACCAAAGGGTTGCTGGTTTGATTCCGTGTCAGGGCATATGCCTGGGCTGTGGGCCAGGTGCCCAGTTAGGGGCGTGCAGAAGAGATAACCACACATTGGTGTTCCCCTCCCTCTCTTTCTCCATCCCTTCTGCTCTCTCTAAAAATAAATAAAATCTTTAAATACAAAAGAAAGAAAGAAAAGAAAGAAAGAAAGGGAGAAAGAAAGAAAACAAACTAATGTTGGTAAATATCTAGGAGGGTGATTATTAGATTATATGATAAAACTATTTAGTTTTGTATGAAGCTGCCGAACTATCTTATAAAGTGGCTGTACTATTTTGCATTCTCATTCAGCATTGAATGAGAGCTTCTATTGTTCTCCATCCATGCCAGCATTTGATACTGTTCTTTTTTGTATTTTTGTCTTTTTAATAAGTTTGTAATGATATCTCATTGATGTTTAATTTGCAGTTCTCTAATATATGGTATTGAACATCTTTTTATATCCTTATTGGCACTGTATATTTATTTAGTTAGGTATCTGGTTTGATCATTTGCTCATTTTGTAATTGAATTTTACAAAATTTTTATTATTGTTTTGTTATTGTTTAAGAGTTCTTTGGATATTTTCAGTATAAGTCCTTCATCAGACATGCTTTGCAAATATTTTATTCCAGCCTGTGTCTTGTTTTTTATTCTTGTAATATTCTTTTTTACAGAGTAAGATATTTTTTATTTTCTTGAAGTCAGTGTATCATTTTTTTCTTTTTTGGTTATGCTTTAGGTGTTCAAACTCATCACCAAATCCCAGGCCACATAGGTTTTCTCCTATGTTATCTTCTAGAAGATTCATATTTTGTGTTTTACATTCAATATCTATTTGAGTTAGTTTTTGTAAAGCATGTAAGGCCAGATATATAAATATTTTTAGTGTGGATGTCCAGTTGTTGTAAAACTATTTATGGAAAAGATTGCCTTTTCAATTGATTTTCCTTTGTTCCTTTGTCAAAGATTAGTTGACTATGTTTGTGTGGGTATATTTTTGGAGTCTGTATTCTGTTTCATTAATCTGTTTGTCTATTCTCTTACTAGTACCAGACTGTCTTGTTAAGTATTACAGCTTTGTAGTGTGTCTTAAAGTCAGGTTGTGTCAGTCCTCAGACTTTATTTTTCTCCAATATTGTGTTGGTAGTTCTGAGTCTTTTCATAAACTTTAACTTCTATGTTTGTTGACACACAAAAGAATTTGCTAGAATTTTGGTTGGGATTTCATTGAATCTATATGTCAATTTGAGAAGAAGTGACATCTGGAGAATACTGAGTTTTCCTATTCAGGAAAATGCATTTTCTTACTAAGTAAAAACATTTCTTTGTAAGCTTTAAACATTTAGATAATAAAATGTTTTTACAATAATATTTATAAAATGTTAATTTCTCTAACTTTCTAAATGTAAATGAAATAAATTATGATTTTTTCCTTATGACTTGGGATTATCATTGTTTCATTGCTCACAGTGCTATCTAGTTCTTAGTATCTTTCTCTATATTAAATATCTAGTTACCAGTATGGCTACTTGTTTGCACCTTCCTGTAGCCAGTTGGATTGTGGGCTCCTTCAAGGGTAGGGTCTTATCTTAGCCATTGCTGTTTCCTAAGTCTAGTAGATACTTTACAAACATCAAATGGATCTCGAATGTCTCTAACATCCATTTCTCTGTTTTAAATTTCTGCTTCTAATCTGTTGTACTCAAGAGAAACAGAAATCAACTTTGTTAAGAACCATCTGCTTAAAACAAGTTAGTAAAGCTCTAAATGAAGTCCTGAATACAATCCTTCTGAGAGCCATGTGGGTTTTGGTGAAGTATAGGCCTACTGTGTGTTTTCAAACATACAGAAAATTTTAATTCTCATGTGTCCTTCACCTAAATAAAATAATTGTTAACATTTTCCCACAACTTCTTTATCTTGCATTTTTTTTAAAGGAGTATTTTTTTTTTTTTTAAGATTTTATTTCATTATTTTTAGAAAGAGGGGAAGGGAGAGAGGCAGAGAGGGAGAGGGACATTAATGTATGGTTGCTTTTCACCTGCCTCCAGCCACAGACCTGATTGGAAACCTGGTTGGTAACCTGGTTATGTGCCCAGGCTGGGGGATCGAACCTGTGACCTTTGGGTTCCCAGGCTGGCGCCTTATCCACTGTGCTACCAGCCAGGGGTATCTTGCATTTTTAATGTAATAGTACACATGTTAACACAAACACATAATGGTACTAGACTATTTGAAAAAAAAAAATTTTTTTTAAGATTTTTTATTTCATTATTTTAGAAAGAGGGGAAGGGAGAGAGGCAGAGAGGGAGAGAAACATCAATGTACAGTTGTGTTTCACCTGCCTCTAGCCACAGACCTGACTGGAGACCTGGTTTGCAACCTGGTTATGTGCCCTGGCTGGGAAATTGAACCTGTGACCTTTGGGTTCGCAGGCCGGCGCCTTATCCACTGTGCTACCAGCCAGAGCTTGAAAAATTTTGATAAGTTCCAAAGTCATAAATACTTTAACATGCATCATCTACAAACAAAAACAATGGAAATGCTTTATATATATATATATATAGTTAAGGAAATTACTAGAGATTGTATAGCTTTATTCAGTAGCCATTTCATATTTAAGCATTTCCAATTGCTCTAAGAATGCCTTTTATATGACCCACTCCAGGTTCCCACATTGCACCTGACTTACATGTTATGTTGTGTTATGTGGTGTGGTATGTTAGGTTGTGCTGTGTGGCTTTAGGAAGTCCCTTCACATCTCTGGGCAGGGTAGGATGATCTTTAACATTGTTTTGAGCCCTGAGAATCTATGAGTCTATAATCACAGACCATTGTAGGCCTATGATTTTGTGATCTCTTTTCAAGGAACCTTACAAGTAGAAATGTTATGAAGTAAGCCCTGGCTGGTGGCACAATGGATAAGGTGCTGGCCTGCGAACCCAAAAGTCACTGGTTTGATTCCCAGCCAGGGCACAACCAGGTTGCAAGCCAGGTCTCCAGCCAGGTCCGTAGCTGGAGGCAGGTGAAAGACAACCATACATTCATGTCTCTCTCCCTCTCTGCCTTTCTCCCTTCCCCTCTCTATGAAAATAATAATAAAAAATTAAAAAAAGAAATGTTATGAAGTAATTTGACAGAAACTGACAAAACACCAAATAAAAGTCATGTATTTAAGTCAGATTGCAAACACCAACCAAACTCAGTTGCATTGAAAAATAACATTGCATGTAATGTTTTGGTATTTCTTCTATGTAGAACTCAGCAATGTGAAAATAAAAATCTGCCTGTCTATGGAGATTGATGTCTTCAAACACCATTGAGCAGGGAGGCCAGAGTCTAGGCTGTGGGCACTAACAGAGAAGCCTTACAGCACAATAGTCTTGTTGACTGGTCTGATCCTGGTCAGAAAGCAAAGCCTTTTAGATAACTGAATTAATTTCTTACACCAAATTAGTAATATTTTAAAAGTTACTTTATTACTTTTTATTTTTTAATAATATTAGACTTTTCAAAAATAAACATTACAAAAATAAGAGCTATGTACACCCTCCACCCAGTCCCACAGATGTTTATGTCTTGCATAGCTCAAGTACAATTTTCAAAATTCCTTCAAATTTTCCTTAAGGAAAAACGTTATTTTTTTATTTTTTATTTTTTAAGGAATGTTTCTTTTCACTTTTATATTAGATTGTTCACTATACTTGAACTTTAGAAATTCCATGACCATTTTCCAGACTGGTTAAGGTAGTTCTGTTACATTCTCATAGATACCTCTAAAAGTTCTAATCCCATCTCCAATATTTTTCCGTATAAGGAACTGGAGAGCCACTAAAAATATGGTAGGGCTAAATTCTGAATGACTTACCTTTGATTTAAAAATCAGGCTTTGTTCTGGGAAATTCCTCTTAGAACAGAAAACAAGTGTGAAAAATATTAGTAAAGCCCTTGAATGTTTGACAACATTGGCTGCAAAATTTAAAAATGAATGTTGGCCTTTTAGCTTCATCTCAGGATTTTTATCCCCAACCATCAACTTTACTTAAAAACTGATTTCTACATACTGCTTTTGAAGGGTACTATCTGAAATACTCTCTCCAACTCCAACTTTAATTTCATAATAATAATTATTTTTGTGCCACAGTAACAAATACTCCAAGGTTCAGAACACTGTGGTGATGACAGTTCTTGCAAACAGCATATGAACTCTATAATGTAGTCTTGCTCATGTACAAAAGGGATTATTTGATTTGATCATAGATTTATGAACTGAACTATTTCTAATGGAAGAAATATTATTAGTAAATTGATGGATTGTACAACACATTTAAAATTTAGTTATGAAATTTGAATAATGGGAAATGAAACAATATCTTTTCCCAAAAGTTTTTGTATAGTTTTCATATACTTAGGGGTACCTAGAAGAATTCCTGATGTGGGTATATTTTAAATCTGTGCTCTCAGATGTGCTTGTTTATGAATTAACACACATAATATATAAAAGTTCAAAAGTCTCAACCTGGAACTTTAATTGTTTGGGAACTGAGGCCTAGGTGTATACCAAAGTCATCATATGACAGTATTATTCTGGGGTAAACATAAATGATTAACAATCTGGCTGACGTCTGAGTACATCTCAGAATTTAAAAAAAATTGCCAGTGCCAAGAAGCCCTTAAAAGATTATGGCCTTTACAGTTCCTTTTAAGAGCTAAAAAGTCCTGAGAATCATTTACATGCAAACTGCTCATTTATTTCTGTTACTTTTAAAATGAATGTGTAATGTTTAAATAGTGCTGAGTGGTACTTTCTCCACCCATGTCCACACCTGTATTAGGCATATTATTTATTATATTTTTCATACATAAGCATTCAATTTTTAAAAACGTATTCTAGACTAAAGGAACTTACCATACTCAAGCAAAACATTAAAAACCTAATTGTAATTAACCTTGACTTGTGCTATAATTTATAATTAACATAGGCCTTTCAACTGCTCTGATTGGCTTTATGAATTCTGATGCTTGCTTTGATAAAGATCACATGCAGAGACATTTGAAGGTGGAATTGATGAATAAAATGGCTTAAAATTCAGGAATTTGGGGAAGATGTTATATAAATTCAATGTGGATTCATATTTTATTTTTTATGTGTACAATTTAATCATTTCAAAATTTAATAGAATATTTCTTATGTGAAGTTCACCATTATGTTCATCTTCCTTGGGGGATTAGTGAGATTAAAGGAATAATATTAACTCAAAGCTAAGAAATTAAACTGTGAAAGCCAAATAGGTTCCCAGAAGTTGCTGTAGCGAAAGTCTATGAACAGAATTTCTTAAAAATAAGGATTAGAGCACTGCCACATATAAATCAGTTTCTTTTCTTCTTTTTATTTTCTTTTTTAATACAAGAAAAGTGCCTTTGGTCAAAATGTGTGTGTTGGGTTGTCAAAAGCCACTGTCTTCTCTTGCTGCTGTTTTATGACCTTAAGAGTATAATGAGTGCCATGGGTGCGCTAACCAGTATCTTTGGTATGTTTCTTGAAGTAGATTGTCAAGGTACCGTACAAAACATGAGGATACATTTAAATTTATCACTGAAGAAAGCTAAAGTCTACCTATGTAATAATGTTAATATCAATTAAATTATGTTCAGAATACTTAAAATGTTGCCTGGATGGATGAAGAAAGGGAGGTAACAGAACTAATCTATATATACTTGTTTGGATGTCCGTATCTGCTAGGTAATAGAAAATCAAAATGATTCAAAATGGCTTTGACAATGAGGAACATTTATTATTTTACCTAAAGGGAAATCCATAGGGGGAGCAGCTCCAGACTGGTTGATTTACTACTGCTTAACAAGAGCCAGAAATTTTAAGCTCTTTGCATCTTCCTGTTCTGCCCTCCTGGATCTGTTGACTTAGTTCCCCACGTGGTGGAAGACAGCTCTGGGAATTACCATAGATGCAGTGACATACAGCGGCATCAACTATCATCTTTTACTGTTAATAAGAAGAGACTTTCCAAGATTCCTTACACATCACAGTATCCAGAATTATACCACATGCCCAAGTTCAGACTAATCCTTGGCAATGGGAAGAAAAAACCGGGGGATATGGAGTGAGCTCCCCTTGCTTCTCCTGAGCACCAGGAAGTACAGGGGAGATGGGACACCCAAATAATACAGGCACCCTTATAGCAAGTGGGAGGATAGGGCTGGATTTGATGTCTTATATGAGAAGCAACATTTTTCCATCTCTAACCAAGCTTCAGTATTTAGCATGGTGGGATTGGGAGGAATTATCAAATGAATTTACCATATATGGATCCATGTGTTAACAACCAGTGTGATAAAAACAAACTTGGCTTAGAGACTTTGAGGGAAAGAAAAATAAATAAATAAAAAGGAAATAACTCAATGATTAAAAGTTTAGCAGTGCTCTGAAGGCTGAAGCATATTTGTGCTGTGACCCACAAAAGCGAGGTTAACTGTTTTTATCTCATATCTTTCTTTAGCCATCTCTAGAAGAGAATTTCTATTTTAAGCTGAATAGCCTTTTGCAAAATATCTGACCATGGAAGTTTATCAAACGGATTCTGAACAAAGGATGCATTTTGTGTTATCTTAATAAAATGCACTCTCCTGAGGCTTGACTGAAGTTGCTAGACAGAAACATACTTTAAAAAAAAAAGATTTTAGTATACGGTAAATACCTATATGGGAAATGTGAAAATGTGAAATAGTTTGTTGCTTTACAATCTGAACTTGCTTTCCAGAGGAAGCCATTGAAAATGTTTTAAAATTTTTATGTAAAATGTCTCCCATTCACTAAAATGACTTGTCAACTTTAAACAGTTTTAATGGACTACATGCCATAAAGATTGGTAAATGTAGTCTACTTTCACATTTTCTTTCTACTGTATTTCATTAATTCCATGTGGATTAATTGTACATTAGTTTTCCTATTGATTGTTTTTTATAAGTTTAAATTATACACGTAAGCCCTATTTCTTGGTCTGTCAAACATTAGACAAAGTCCTGGCTTCCCATTATTAGTATTAGTGCTCCTACCCCTCTTTTTGATTCCCCTTCCCATATAACAAATTTCTAACTAGTATCAGATATTGTTACAACTTTTATATTATCAAGATATATAATATTTATGGTAATTATATTTATATTTATAGCTTCCATGTTAGTTTGTACATTGATTCTGAAAATTAAAAATAAATATAATTTTATAATATGATTATGTACATATTTTCTTTATAGAACTCAATAGTATGATTGGACCTATGGAGAACATATCATCTTAGTATAATAAAACATGTGTGGTTCATAAAAGAATGTTTTATGCACAAAACTCAAATGGACTTTAATTTTTTTTTAACAATCTACAATTTGTTTAAAGTAAAGATGCTTTTTATTTGGACCACATTCTTTTCTTCTTTCTTTTTTTTTTTTAAAGATTTTATTTATTATTTTTAGAGAGAGGGGAAGGGAGAGAGGCAGAGAAGGAGAGGGATATCAATGTATGGTTGCCTTTCACCTGCCTCCAACTATGGACCTGGCTGGAAACCTGGCTTGCAACTTGGTTATGTGACCTGGCTGGGAATCAAACCAGTGACATTTGGGTTCTCAGGCACATTCTTTTCTATATTTATTTATTTTTCTCCTTACACTTCTAATTATTAAAAAAAAAACTTTTTTTTTTTTTTTTTTTTTTTTTTAATTATTTTTAGAAAGAGGGCAAGAGAGAGAGGCAGAGAGACATCAATGTATGGTTGCTTTTCACCTGCCTCCAGCCACAAACCTGACTGGAGACCTGTTTTGCAACTCTGTTATGCGCCCTGGCTGGGGAATCGAACCTGCAACCTTTGGGTTCGCAGGCCGGCACCTTATCCATTGTGCTACCAGCCAGGGCCAAAAAAAAAACTTTTTAAATTTAATTTTATTGTTGTATTATATCCATCCCCTTTTTCCTCCTCTCTGTCCCCTTCACCACCACTCACTCCCCCGCCAAAGTCAATCCCATTTGTTGTCCATGTCCATGGTTCTTCCATATTAGTTCCTTATTTTAAAAAACTTTTATATAAGAAAGACATCATATCTTAAGATTGTCTAGCTGCCTAATCATACTATTTCTTTAATATGAATTAATCATACAAGGTCAAAGGGTAACATAATAGGGCGTAAGGGAAATAAACTCTCAGTTTTTTGATGTCTATCTGAAAATATATCTTAGCTTCATGTTTGATAGGATTCCTAGGCATTGAATTTCAGTTTCAAAATTATTGCACTTGAATTTGAGGCTGTTATTTGGCTATCTTTTCCCATGTAGTATTACTGGTGATAAACCTGATGCTGTTCTGCTTCTCATTCCTATGTGAGAAACTTGTTTTAGCTGTCATCCTGCTCTCTATCTGTGAGCCTATCTCAATTTTGCATGTTAGTTCAGTTTGTTCATTAGATTCTATGTATGAGTGAAATCATATAGTATTTGTCTTTCTCTGACTGGCTTATTTCACTTAGGGGAGCGGAGGGGGTAGATGGATTGAGCAAAAAGGAAAAGGGCTCATGGACATGGACAACAGTGTGGTGATGGCAAGGGGTTGGGAGGGGAGCATAAGGGACTAAATGGTAATGGGAAAAAAAATGACCCAGGGACAGTTGAAGAAAAGAAAAAGAAAACAACATTTTGTTGTTGATTTGTTTCATTCTCAGAAAGGTCTTTTGGAACCTTCACTTTATCTTCGGGGCTCTTAAATTTCACAAGGATTTGTTCCTTTTTCTGCTTGGCTCTCACTGGGGCTCCCAGTATGAAAACTCGTGTCTTTGTTTAGCTCTGTGCGCTTGTCTTCATTTATCTGATTATTTTATCTCAATGGGTTAGAATTTTTTTACTTTCTGGGACTTTTATAAGATAAATCTATGTTTTTGAGGATTCATTTTTTGTGTATCAATTTTTCTTTCATATTTCCCTTTTTGTTTTGATTGTATGATATATATAATTTAAAAATATTTATTGATCATGTTTTTTAGTTTCCAGGAGCAATTTGTGCTCTATTTCCCTTTTGGGGGTGGGCAGGCTATTATAGCATGTTAAATACCTTTGGGAAAACTGAAGCTGTCTTTCCTATCAGGTCAGCTATTTTCTTTGTTCATTTTGGTTCTCTTTTGCTTGGTTGTTCAGATTTATGAATAAATAACAAGGTTGATTAATATAGGTAGCTGATGTAAGGTGTGTGTGTGTGTGTGTGTGTGTGTATGCCATTGTGGTGAGGAACTGATATTTAAAAATATTTTTTACTTGAAAAATTAATGCATACCAAGACTAAAAATTGAAAGCAAAGGATCTATACCCCAAACAAAAGTCCAAAGGCACAAAAGGATACAGGAAAAATTAAATTTCTTTCAATCCCTCCTGTCTTTCCTCTACCACCCTCCTCAGGTTCAACTACAATACTGTTATCACACATGAGTGAGTGTGTATGTGAGCGTATGCATGTGTGTGTATTTCTTCTTAGATAATTCCTAGAAGTGAGATAGTTGAGTAGAAGATTTGCAAGATATTTTTTTTTAAAGTGAGTACAATTTTTATTCTTGAAAAGTATTCCTATTTGGCTACTTATAAATGGTGTGATTTGAGCTCCCCGGGCAGTGTGCAATGAGCCAGGCCCTGGGAGCCCCTCACACCACCTTCAGCCACTTCAGCTGCTCCAACCCCACAACCATCTGGATGCTAATGGTTTTTCCAGGAGCATACATTTATCTCATCAGTATTAGAACAGAGTAGATTCTTACAGTTTTATATCACTTTCTAGTGCTGAAATCATGGCAAATGACAATGAAAAAATGATACTTGGCTCCTTTGGTCTCTTCAGCACTGTAGAAGGTAAATGGTGCGATTAAATTATTTGCATAACAGCATAAAGAGGTCAATATTCAGTGATAGATGACTTTCTGTGTAGAACAGTATAACTGCTGAAATGTAGTTTATCTTCCTACTTTTTCATTACTATCAGCTTTGTTTGATGTTGGCAACATTTTGAAGCTTTCTCCATCTGTGGACAATCTTGGTTGGTTTCTAATAACACTCATCTATAGAGAGACATATACCCCTTATTACTGGTATTAAAGACATAGAAGAGTATCAAAAAAGCATAGCTTTTATATCGAAATGATCAAATGTAGGTAGTTTATTTTACTAACTTTTATTTTCTGTCAGTTTTGGTGAACAAAGTAAGGATTTATAATAGTAAATAAAGTAAGACTGGGTAGTAGAATGTTAATGGGACTTCTTTTTTTAATAAAGATTTTGTTCACTTATTTTTAGAGAAGAGACAGAGAGGGAGAGAAACATCAAGGTGTGATAAATACATCAAGGGGTTGCCTTTTGCATGCCCCCAATGGGGGACTTGGCCTGAAATTCAGACATTTGCCCTGACCAGGAATCGAACTGAGAACTTTTCTGTTCACAAGTTGCCACTCAATCCACTGAGCCACACCAGCCATAGCATGTTATTGGGATTTTAAAATCAGGAGATGTGGGATGGGAAACTATCTGTGCCTCATATAAACTGGTGACCTTGGGAAAATCAAAATAATATCTCTGTGTGTCCATTTTCTCATTTGTAATTGTGTGGATTAAAGAGATAAGATAAGCAAAACATGTTGTCAGGTGCTATTAAGGGTCATATAAAGTTATCATCATAATGTTAAAATGAGAAATGGACAGAACTTATTAAAATCAACAAGAATAACTAACACTATGATTCCCAATATTGCATATTATGCTGGAGTATTAGCTTCAGAAGTGTTGGGATTTTATAGTTTAATAAGAGGAAAATATGAAAGATCATACCTTTTATTTGATGGAGCACCTCAGTAATGCAGATCCTCTTGGGCCTCAGTGAATGTTGCAAACAGCCCTTTGGGACAGGAGCCCAGGATAGAAATACGGGTGCAGTGGGAAATAAGGCCAGGATGGCTAAAGGAGCAAGATTGGGAAGGGTCTGAACATTGGCCTCAAGGAGCCTGGATCTTAGTTTTTGAACTGGAGCTCAGTGGGGCTGTCACATTGTGAGCACTACATGGAATATAAAAAGATAGACTAGATAGACACAACAAGAGAGCAAAAACTTCTCCAATGGCAAAAGATCCGGAAACACGCCCATGTGGAAGTGACTACCTAAAGCAGGAGACTGTTCGGTGTCTTCCCAAGTAGAGGCACAAGTCTCTCATGGTTCCTCTAGTGAGCACTGCTCTGCTGAACCTGCTTCTGTGGGTAGGGATTGGCCAGGAGCCTGAGCTCACCTTTGCATTCTTTGGGGACTTTATAGCTTCCTGGCCACCTACCTGATTGTGTAGTAGCCTTTGGCTTGACTCTGCCTGTTCACTCACTGTAAGAAACAGTTCTACCACAAGCTCAGCACACCCCTGAGTCTTTCTTTACGCAAGAGAAGGGGTGTTGGTGTGACACAGCTCAGCAGATCCAGGTTGGAGGCCTGTCGAAGCCTATTCCTGCACAGTGCAAAGGGTTTGTGAGCTGGGGGAAACACAGTTGTAGAGCACAATGGGCTCTTGGGGAGGAAGAGGTTGGGAGCAGGGAGAGCACTGAGGGCCATTGCCATGGGCCAGGTGTGAGGTAGCCATGTCTTAGGTTGACAGTGTAGAGGGAATGGGGAGACACAGCCAATGGCAGAGCTGTTTGAGAAAAGAATCTATACTAGATGTAAAGAGAAGCTAGAAGGAGGAGTCATGGATTGTGTCAAGATTTCAGACTTCAGTGGGCAGGAGAATGGGAACGTAATAATGGAAAGTTGTGG
This sequence comes from Noctilio leporinus, assembly GCA_004026585.1. NCBI lineage: Eukaryota > Metazoa > Chordata > Mammalia > Chiroptera > Noctilionidae > Noctilio > Noctilio leporinus. The sequence goes on from PVIW01004510.1 coordinate 22,635, forward strand.
GGAGGAGAAGGAAAGTGACAACATCCATCTGGCAGGTGGAATGTCAAAGTGAAGTTTGTAAGGACATTCAGAACTGGAGAGACAGGAAACATACTTGCAGGTTTTCCAGTCCTAAGTCAAAGGAAAAGGCTTGGTATAATAGAAATTTCTGCAAATTATATTGGGTTGAAACAAACACTCTACCTTCATAGACAACCTTACTCAGGTTATGTAAGACCCAAGCTGAGGGAGGATGTTCAGCAACCTGTGCTGGCTCAGCCCGTTCGCGGCCTTCCCTTAGGCCCATGGAGCAGGGCACCCCTCAGCACCCAGACACTTCTGTTGAATGAATATCTGAAGCCATACTGGTGGGCAGACCCTGAAAACAGCAACTCGCACTAGGTGAGACTCATCAACTTGGGGAAGTCACCCACTTACTTAGTCCCTAGGTGGTAATTCAAGTTTGCTGCACATTAGAATTATCTGGGGAGCTTTAACAAAAACTCTGAGGCCAGGTTACAACCCAGACCATTCAATTCCCCCACTCGCAGTTGATTTTAATGTACATCCTAAGACCTGAAACACTGCCACGTATGCCCATTTGTGTAGGAAACACAGTTGGCGCTTCCCTTAACTGAGACTATCTTTCAGAAAGCTGCCCTTGTGCAGTTTGTCTGGGCCTTTTCTGCATAGGAACCTCCCCACTCTGTCCTGTAGGAAGGGTGCAGGAGGAAGAGGGACTGGAGAAGGAACAGACAGACAGGGAGAAGAGAACCAGGAAAACACCATGTCCTGGGCACCAAGAGAGGGGACTTCCAGGAGTGTGACTTGGTCATCAGTATCAGTCACTGGTGTCAAATGCAGTCACAACTTAGGGATGGATGGACTGAGGAGAAGCCAACGAGTGCTCCATCCCATTTCAGTAGAGTGGTGTGGTTGGAATTCAGGCTGCAAAACAAGTAGGAACTCGACACTGAGACATGGAGGTAGTCAGTGTGGGCAGGAGCAACAGGTTGGCTGCACATGTGCCTCACAAACGTGCTTTCATTGATTGGTACGCTGGGTCCTCCACAGCATTCAAAGATTTAAAAAAATTACTTTTAACATTTAAATACTGGGAGGTTTCATACAAAACATAAGTTTGATTTCTCTGGAGAAAACCTGGGAAATCTGATAGCACCAGGCATTCATTTTTTTTGTTTTTTTTTTTTAAAGATTTTATTCATTATTTTTAGAGAGAAGGACAGGGAGGGAGGCAGAGAGGGAGAGAGACATCGATGTATGGTTACCTTTCACCAGCTTCTAGCTATGGACCTGGCTGGAGACCTGGCTTGCAACCTGGTTATGTGTCCTGACTGGGAATCGAACCAGTGACCTTTGGATTTGCAGGATGGCGCCAATCCACTGAGCCACCAACCAGGGAGAGGGTGCTCACTTTTTTGACAATGATTGTACACCTTAAAAATAACATGCAAAACAAACAAATAAAAAATGCTTTTCCCCCGATTCACCCCTCAGTCTGAATCCTAGTGGTTATCCTTGCTACTGAGTTCATTTCTCTCATTTGCATGACCTTCCTGGCCTCTGTAGGCAAGTGAACCTGGGGCTTGGATTTGATCCACATGTCTTTTGGGTGGTTTTCCAGAAAAATGAATAGGGAAGCCCTGAGCACCATTATTCGAGGGCAACGAGAAGGGTGGGGGTGGGGGTCAGGAAATTGGAACCGGTAATGGGGAGGTGGAGTAAAGGAAGAGTTTCTTGGAATTGGCCTGGAATAGAAGAACCCAAAAGTGGGGAGGGAAGGGAGGACCGGTGACATTAGCGATTTGGGAGAGGAGAGAAAGGAAGATGAGAGATTGTCTTGATATCACAAGCCCCTCATTATCACTTAGGTGGAGGACACAGCAATGTGGAAAAGATTTGGAATAATAACAGGAATTAATGAAATGAAACTTGAACTGGGGGGTGGGGGTGGGAAACTGGTCCTAAAATGTACTACTGAGTGCATAAGGATTTCTGATGATTTATTTAAGGAACAGCTTTCCCTCATTTATGTGGTGACAACAGTTTCTATTTTATAGGAGGCCATATTTTGTAGGATTTGTGATGTTATTTTCAAATGCAATATATAATTTCAAGAGCACTAAGGAATAAGTCCCATATAAACTATTGATAGTATAATAAAATTGGTTTTATAAAGTTTACATTTTATGGAAACTTGATTGTATGTTGAAAAAAATTTCTGTTCTGTTATTTTCTAGTGGTAGTGCCATTTTAAAAATCCTGTAAAGGAATGGCTTAAAAGCCTTTCTGCCAAAATATTCAAATGTTGTGGTTTAACACCAATATTTCTGTTTAACTGAACCCTTTCAGAAAACATAAAAGGCATTTGCTTTATTGAATGGAACACATGTTTGTTTCCTAGGGAAGTTTTTATTTTTTGGTTATTCAGGTCTGCTTATTTTTAGGGATGGAAGGCATATAAGCTGAAATGGTATTGCATCAAAATTATCTTTCATCAATTTGTTTTACATCACTTATTTTTAATTGATGTTGGCAGCTCCTACGTTGCTCATGGGTAAATTGTTTTGCTGACTTAAGTATTTGGAGGTTGTTGCATGGAGTCTGGAAAGCATTACAAATCCCAAGTCTATGTTTGAGGGAAGCTATGGCTTATAGAAAAACAAGAGGGTAAAACATTATATTGTTTAATTGAAGGCTTTATGAGTGAGAGAGTAAGTGATTTTCATGGTAAGAGTTTACATATCGATCTTTTTCCTACTCTGCAGAATCATGTTACATAGCTGTTTGTACCCTTTAATGTTATAAGGAGGGAAAAATTTCTATGATTTACAAGGCAGTTTCCTAAATAGTTAACAAAATGATATCATTTGAAGGATGTTGTGTGTTGGGGTTTAAAGAGGCAGATCAGTTCATCCCATCTCCTCGCTGAGTTCTAAACCAACTTGAGAAACAGACATAGAAAATGGACACAGAATAAAACAGAAAAGGATATAGGGCATTTATTATGGATAAAGTTAGAGAATATGGCTTGGATGGGGGACCAAAATGGACTTTCTACTTCCTTCCTCGACAAGCTTCGCTAGTGGGACCTTCATGGTGGCCGGGCGGGCCTGCAGAATGGTCTATTTCCGTCTTCTTTCAGTGTGTGGCCCAACCCACACCCATTGGTCTCAGAGCCCCTGAGTGAGAGGCCACACATGTGTAGTAGCTTTGAGCTCAGTGATCCACCTGACAGTGGAAAGTGGACCCATGGATGTCAGGCTCTCAGTGCAGAATTTGAAAGATTGTTCCACTTACTAGAAGCTGACAAGTTAAGAACCAGATAGCTCCAGTGTCTACAGCTAGAGCGGAAGTTGTTGTTTTGTGAGGCAGCAGGAATGTGAGGCTGCAGTAGGAAGGCTCTCCTTACTCCAGGAAACTCAGTTCCTACTTACCTCCAACTAAGTGATGTTCTGTGCAAAGTTTTACACAGGGATTATTTTTCTGGGTTTTTCTTCTTTTATTCCTGTGATTCTTTTAAAATGAATTTGATAGAGGGAGAAGACAGTCTTACATAAAGTCATGAAAAGCACAGTACTTGTATCAGGTAGCTGTTTTACATGTTGGCAGAGGATAATGTAGCATGAGACACAGAACATTGGTCCCTTTCTTCCCTTCTTGCCTCCTGTCCCTGGTGAGGGAGGTAAAAGACCCACTACCCTGAGTGCCTGCAGTCTAAGACCAAAGCTCGTTTCTGTGTTTGAGTAATTGGGTTATGGCACAGTGAGGGTTTTACTTTAGCCCTGTTTGAATAATTGCCCATGATTTTAAAAAGTGGAGGTGGGAGGCAAATTCTTTTGCCTACTTACATGTGAAAAAATGTCATCTTATTATCTGTATTCATGAAGGATGATCAGCTGAGCTCAGACTTGTGCTGCCCCCTGGCCTCCAGTTCCTCTAACACAGTTCGCCAGATGAAGCTACCAAATCATGTGAAAAAGCAGAGAAGGTTGTTATATAGAATTCCATTGTGTAAATGTACCAAAGTTTTTTGATCCAATCATCCACTGATGGGCACTTAGGCTGTTTCCAGCACTTGGCTATTGTAAATAGCTGCTATGAACATAGGTGTACATAGGTTCTTATGAATTGGTGCTTCAGGGTTCTTTGGGTATAGTCCAAGTAGTGGAATCATTGGATCAAAAGGCAGTTCCATTTTTAGTTTTTTAACTTGTACCCTTTGCAACAATATGGATGGAACTGGAGAGTATTATGCTTAGTGAAATAAGCCAGTCGGTGAAGGACAAATATCATATGATCTCACCCATTACGGGACAATAATGAACAAGGCTAACAACAAGCAAAAACAGAACCAAATATATGAATACAGTGAATAGGCCTTCAGTGGTCAGGGGGAAAAGGGTTAGGGGGAGGGGGGAGGCAGAGGCAAGGAAGGGGAGCAGCTTAGACATAAACCTAGTATGGAGGAACCATGGACATGGACAACAGGTGGGATTGACTTTGGGGGGAATGGATGGGTGGGGAGGGAGACAGAGGGGAGCAAAAAGGAGATGGATGTAATACAACAACAATAAAATTAAAAAAAAAAGCAGAGAAGGCTAATTACAAGGTTCATTGGGGTAGGTGGGTGGGGAAGGTCAGAGGTGGAATTGGGGAAGTTCTAACTGTGCCATCAGAGACACTGGTGTTTTTCAGTTGGGTGGTAATTACATGCATATTCATTTTTATTAGTATTTTTCTACCTTTCACAGATATGATTAAACCTTTTATAAATATTTTATTATTTGAAATCATAAAACTAATTAAAAAAGAATCCAGATCACTTTTCTTCTTGGCTGTCTGAAGCCTTCGTTTATCAACTTCTGGAATTATGAATTTAAGGAGATATATGCTTAACATACAAGGCTATATTAGTCAATACTCCAATTCAATTATTTAAGGCCTCTCACTGACCAAAAGAGCAAAATAATTTATTTTTTTAAGATTTTATTTATTATTTTCAGAGAGAAGAGAAGGGAGAAAGGTGGAGAGGAAGAGAGATATCATTGCATGGTTGCCTTTCACCTGCTTCCAGCTACAGACCTACAGACCTGGCTTACAACCTGGTTATGTTGCCCTGGCTGGGAATCGAACCAGCAACCTTTGGGTTCCCAGGCCTACACCTTATCCACTGTGCCACCAACCAGGGCCTAAGAATTTGTTGACTTACATGACAAAGTTAAGGTGTTTCCTTCACTTTGGGTCTTATCATATCCAGAAGCTCAAAGGATAGTGTGTGCTCTTTTGTGTTTCTTTCTCAGCTATGTTTCTCTTTGGTTTTTGGCTACAATTTTTCTTACTACAGATGAGTCATCTTCCCAACCAGGGAAGGTGGTCACACTTGCAACTCCAACTAACATTGTCCTTCTAACTCAGGATCCTAGAAGAAACATGGGCCTGTCCAGAAAGTATCAAGCCACCATCAATATAATTAAAAGTTTACGTGGCCGATACTTTTGGGACAGACCTTGTATACATTTTTCCTGATAGTGAGGACTAGCTTCACAATTTGTGGGGCTTCCTGTTCAAAAACCAGGAAGGAGTATCATTAGAGGTACTGCAATATAAAGTCCTTTCTTCTGTATTCTCTTGTCATGGTTTTTGTTTGTTTTAATTTCTTAATGCCTAAGTAAAGAAAACTAAAATTTAAAATTTTGGGCATGAATCTTATGGTTAAAGTTGTGCAATGCCAATTTTCAATGCAAATATAAGATCATATAACTCACACATGGAAGCATTGAAACTATACACTTTACATGTCATACATGCATTTGTGTTTTGTTCTTACTAGATCCCTGGAAATGTACAAAGCAAACTCAACTGTTTTTTTTTTGTTTTTTTTTTTTTTTGTTTGTTTGTTTGTTTGTTTCACCTCTTGGTAGATTCATGTTCTACCAATGCTCTCTAGTTTACAGATAAGTAAGGAAGGATTGAATAAACAAGGAACTATGGGTTGCCCTATCTTTCCTTTCCTTCTATGTCATCATTTTCAGTGAATTTGCTAATAAAGGGAAGTAATACAAGTAAGAAAAAGTAGGATGAAATTATTTGGTCCTGTTTCTTAAAATGCCAGTGACTTCTTTCTGCATTGGAAGCAAGTTCTGGTTTAGGTGGACAGCATGGGTTCTTGGGTCTGTCAGCACCGCCATTGATTCTGCTTAAAATATAACATGCTTACCTTGTGCTCTGAGTCTCGCGGAACTGCCTCACGTTGTGGGTCCACTGGAATGCTGTGTTCATAGGTATCATAAATGCTATATCACAAATGGATTGTGCATTTCCTCAGTGGTGTGCGTGCCTTATTGTCCCATTGGCCTTACCAAATACAAGGTCAAAGATAAAATCATTCAGAATTTCAGAATGGCAACAGCAGAGCATTTAAACCACAAGTGCATTGTCTTCCTGACCACAGGAGCTTTGTGACTAAGTCACATACATTAGACTGAACCTGCCAATAGCCCTGATGAACATTCTGATTGCACCTGCCAGTAGTCCTGTCAAGGATTCTGGTTGGCCCAGGTTGGGTTGTTCATCTACTCCTGAACTTATTTTTGGGTCCAGTGTATGGAGCATGCTGATTAGCCAGGCCTGGCTTACTTGTTCACGGCCTCCCCAAGTAGGACCCAATAATAAATAGATGATATATGTTTACTATAAGTAGCTTCACATCCGTCTGTTCCACTTTCATCTCCTGCCAGTGTTTTAATCCTTTCCCCCGGCCCCTAACTGTTGTCTCAGGGACCTTTTTATATTCCTAGGCTATGCCGGGTTCCTGCATGATGGTGCTTTATGCGCATGCTCTTCATCCTTTTTGGAACAGATTTCCTCTTCTCTTGGAAAACATTTACTAATTCTTTAACTTAGTTCAAACTCACTTCCTCCCTGGGATCTGCTCTGAATTCCACAGGTGGAATAATTGCTCAGACCTTAAACATTTACACTTTTTCACTTGTTTATAAGTCATGGCACAACTGCTTCTATTCCAAAGTATTTACTTCTTTTTGTCCACTTCTTCCACTTGACTCTAGGCTCCTTGAGAGCAGCTCAGACTCAGGGAACCCAGGAGCTCTATGTATCATGAGTTTGAGATTGGTTCTATATCACCTTTCCTTGATGTTTGTTCTCACATGTTTATGCTCATTTATAGCAGTCAGGGGTGCAGGAAAACAAATGATATGATCCTATACTTACCTTTTGATCCCCTCTCCAGCTCTGCTTATGTAGAAGCTCCATTCCAGTACAAGATGAAAGGGTTAGTACTTAAAATTCTGCCTTTGGAAAGTATGCACCAGAGAAGGAACAGCCCTTACACCAACGTAGGCGATTTCCAGGTTAGCCATAGGGGTGAGCTTGGAGTGTGGAAGCGCCCCTGAAAATGAATGTATGTAATTCCCAACAAGAGAAAGATTTAAAAAAAGGAGCTAAAGTGTACAAGATGAAATTGGCAACAAGCAAAATTACATAAAAATCAATCAATTACCCATAAGATCATGAAATGACTGTATGAATTAGGCCGAAGAGTAAAAAACAGCAAAAAGAAATATTATGATAATTCAGACTTGTGAAAGGAAACCTTTACTGTCCTAATATCGCTGTTCTGCTTAGCAAAATCATGACCCATATTTTTCCTGCCATACTTTAGATTTCATTGTTAAATCTTGACTGTTCTTCAAGGAAATGAAACATATACAGGTCATTTGGTACAGTCCTGGTTTTCTTCTAATAAATTGCACTACAGGCTATTTGCAATTTGACATCACATTAAAGTACAGACATAGCTCCGTGTTTTGAACTTGTTTTCTGTTGTTCCATAAAAACAAGATGGTATAGAAACCCTTAAAAGTAAAGTAAAAAAAAAAAAGTAAATTAAAATAAAATTAAAATTAAGAGACTTCTGGAATTTTAAAAGTTGAACACATTGTAGGTCTTCTATTTTTTTTTTTAGTTCTGAATAGTTTTTTTTTTTGCCAGTTTATCGATTCATAAAACATACACTATCCATCATACCCATAAGAGAACTGCAAACTATGATTAATGCACCTTGTAAATATTATATTTGGTTGGGCAGGATGCTGTATCATCATAGAAAAATTAATCACTTAAATCAATGTGGAATTGAGATGTATGGTTAGGATATTTTAAAACCCTCTGTCTGTAATCATTATTTGGTAATTTTTTTTTTAGTCCTGAAAGAAGATGAATGTTGTATCAGTTGATGACATTTGATTCAGGACATCTTGTAACTAACAGCCCCCAAGTAAAGAAAGTTCACTAATGGAGATTGTTGTAAAAGACAAAGGAAAGAATATGACAAAAAAATTAGAGGTGTCAGAAAAAATAGGCTGTGATTTGATAGTAATGAATGTGAAATTTTCCTCTTACATGGCAACAATAATCTGTCACCTCCCACACCCCGCTGAGATGAAAAAAATCTAATTGGCCTTGGAGATAACATTTGCTAAATGTAGTGTCAGACTAACAGGTAGTTAGAAGTGTGTTAAATAGCACATTAATTAAGTTGATACTCATGCATTTTCAAAACTCTAAAACTTCCTATTAAATGATTACATACATTTGAAGAAATGTGTAGCATTAAAAAATTATATATACACATATATATATATATACATATATATTTTTTACCTGAGAGTATGTTTATTGATTTTACAGAGAGGAAAGGTGAGGGGCGGGGAGAGAGAGAGAAGAAGGGAGGGGAAAAGAGAGAGAAGGAGAGAGAAGGAGAAAGAGAGAGTGAGAGATGTGAGAGAAAAACACTCATTGGTTGCCTTTTGCACACACCCTGACCAGGGATCGAACTGGCAACCTAGGTATGTGCCCTGACTGGGAGTTGAACCCATGACTTTTTGGTGTATGGATGATGCTCTGACCAACTGAACCACCCAGCTAGATGTATGTAGTATTTCTGGTAAAGTGGAGATATTCTTAATCCAATTATAATAAAAAAAGTGTCATTGACATAAATCAAGAGCAAAAAAAAAAAAAAGTAAAATTGCTTTTTAACTTTTTCATAATTCATAACCATAAAAAGAAAGAGAATTCTTGAAGGTGGGGAATTGAAGTGAACAGCTGAAGGCTCATAGGCTTTATATATCCACATACATTTGGAATACAGACAATCAAGGAATTATTCAATATTATTGTACTGCTATTAAATTTAATGTATGAATGATGGCCAGTAACGCAACAAAGGGTTTCCCCTTCCACATTTAGCTATGGTTTAGCCTGGTCTTTACATTTTGGAATTTTTTAACTTAAGTGATTTCTTTATTCCTACAACCAAATATAAGTCCTTGCTTTTGCATGGAACTCTCGTTTTAGAAATCATCTTTAAAAGGAAGGTTAAATTCCCTAATTCCACTTGGTTCTGAATGCACAATGCTAGCCCACAGATACATTCACACTAACAGGTGCTCTGGGGGAAAAGGATTATGTGCTGATTTGCAGAAACACCTGGTAAAATAAAGTTAACTGTGTTTTTTCAGCATGTGACTTCTTAGAGCCTAATGTGCATTCTGACTCTGAGAGGAGACAGTTTTTAGTATCGACCTAAATGGTTTGGCTGTGAACTCTTGGCTGAGGAGTTCTTGGCTGTAGGATGGAGGAATGTGTTGCCTAAAACCAGTTTTCCTATTTGTAGAGATTGCTGTACGACTCAGTCGAGGGTCACAGTGTGAACCATGAGTGTGGAAGATGACCAGTGTACCAGGTCACAGATCCCCTACCCAGGAGTCCACACAGGGTGGGCTTTTGAAGGAATGGATGACCTGGACAGGTTTCCCAAACGGTGTGGCATAAGGAATGCAAGACAGAGGCTGGTGAGGTGCAGGGGATCTTTCCTCCATGTCACATTTTGACTGTTTTCTCAGCTTTATCACGTTTATTTTGTAGTATTTCCATTCTCTACTTTCTTTTCTTCTTCTTCTTCTTCTTCTTCTTCTTCTTCTTCTTCTTCTTCTTCTTCTTCTTCTTCTTCTTCTTCTTCCTCTTCCTCTTCCTCTTCCTCTTCCTCTTCCTCTTCTTCTTCTTCTTCCTCTTCTTCTTCTTCTTTTTTTACATTAAACTGTCCATTAATGCTGAATTCCTAACAGGGTGAATAGATGGTGAGGGCAAACCAGGGCATGATCTCAATGCAGAGACTGCCGGCCAGCTTTGGCGGCCTGGGGAGGCTGGAGAGCCATCCCCAGAATGAGCTTTCATCCAGCCCGCAGAACTAGCTTGAGCTGAATACTCCCTCGGGGATCCAACATGCCACCTGGGCACTCTTTGGACTGCTTTGAGTTTATTGCTACCCCCTTTTTATACCCTTTGTCAAGATCTTAAGTGTTTTCTGATGTTTCTCCAATATTATTTCTACTGCTGGGGGAGCTCTCTGCGGCAGCAATTTGTGCCATGGGGCTACCTCTAGGCACACCCCACCCTGGCTCTCAGCAGTGGCCTGCCAAGGGCAGTGGTGGCAGCCAGCTCCCCTCAGGTGTCTGTCTTGTCTGTAGAGAATTTAAAATAACAGTAAAGCCAGGTTGCCTGCTTTCTATTTTTATCATGCTCCACCAAGTTTAAGCAATTCCAGTAATAAAAAAACTCCTACCTGTAAGAGTAAATGCCATTCCCCACCCACCAGTGGTTTCCTATTAAAAATTGTGTTGGAGAAACTCAACATACTATATTTTTATATTTTATGCTTTCTCCTCCCGCCTCTCTCAAGGACAATTAAATTCATCCTGTTTGGTAAAACGGAATTATTTAAAATTAGGAACCTTACCTACAAAAAACTAAAACCAGTTTCTCGTTGAGTTGATTCATCCTGATTACTTTATTGAAGAAAAAATACCTATGCAGCACAAAGCACTAGGCTTAAAATACATTAAATCCTAGGTTTTGTTTTGGTTTAAGAGAGGCAATGGCACATTATAGAATTTATTCTTGAATGCAGAGACCTCAGTTGTAGTGTTGGCTTTGAAATTTATGAACCAGGAAGATCCATAGCATGAACTTTCTGGGGTTCAGTTTCCCTATTTTAAAAAGATTAATGAAGTAACTAGGCAAGTAAGTATACAACGTAGTTATTTTGAGTAATTATGCTAAATTAAGATGATTTGAAAAGTCTGGATTAAAGGAATAATAACTGATTATATAAACATCCCTGTCTTATTTATTATCAGAAAAATCAGGAAAAATATGTAAATTTTACCAACTCTCAAATATGAAATTAAAGATGGTCTCTCAAATTCTAGAGCTCTTACATGGGAAGAGAAGGAATCCCTGCATGACCCAGAAATAATTCTCTTGCAGACTTTAGAAGGTAAGCTCCACACCCACAGAAAGCCCTCATGTCTATGGGTGGCAGATGCTGTAAAATCAGGCTGAAATTAGCCTTACTATGAAGATTTTGCTATTCTTGCTGCCTTTGTGCTCCACCTCACTGTTTCCTTTAAACTTTCTTCCAGGTCTTTTCCCTGTCTTGGAACTCTGTAGAGTATCCTAAAGCATTTAATACCCATGGTGGACATAACTGATTTTTTCTGGTTTTCACCTGCAGAGTGGGTGTTATAGACATGGTTCCCCAAGATCTTTGAGTGCCAGGAGTTTTGTTCAATTATTGAAAAGACTATGTTTTTCTTCACTTTTTTATGCATTTATTAAAAAGAAGAACAAGAAGAAAAGATTGTTTGCCTACTACATGCTAGTGTCATTGCCAGGGCTAGGCTGGAGCAGGGAGTAAATTTCTGCCTTTGAGGAACTTGCCTTTTTCTCATGGGTTGGGGCTAGGAGAGAACAGATGAGTCAACTTGTGCAGACATGGTCTTTGGTGCATTGACAGTCCTTGTATAATCAACTATTTATTCTAAACATTGAGCGCAGCAACATGAGAATAGTGTACTTTTAGGGGTCAAAATTCCCTACAAATATTTCTAGATCTCAGTTAAACCTTATAGTTTTGACTTAGGCTGAGCAGTCTGACTGCTCATTGCTTCCCTAAACTAACACATCATCAGAAGCATTTTCCCAGTCTTCTATGCAATGTTTCCCAAATCTGCTATGCCTCAGAGTCACAGAGGAAATCACTTAAGGAAGTAGTTAAAATATATGTATGTATAATATTTTTAGATACTATATATAATGGATGTATCTATAATACACATACTCTAAATTTCTAAAGTGTATTTGGTTCTACACCAGCTTTCTAGGAACGAGGGACCTGACATCTGTATTATTCATAAAATTCTCCAGGTGATATTCTATGGAAGCCAGCTGTCACCATTTTTCAAAACAGATGAAGGAGCTACTACCAGATTAGTCTTTCTAGTGGAAGAATCTCTTCAACCTTCTCTTCTAAATGCTCAGGGCTTCGCAGTATGAAGTATTAGATATTTGAGGAATCTGCCTATCTTTCCACTTCCATCTTTCATCACTTTATTGCTGGTTCTCTCTGTTTCAGACTCACTGACTTCTCTTGGATGCCATTGGCACTCCTGCTTCTGTGTCTTCTTTGTCCCTTTCTTCATGTCCTCAAGGTCCTCTTCCCTCTTCTTCAGGCCTCTGTTCTTTCAAAGCTGGCTTCAATCCCACCTCTGACCCAGGCCACTTATTCATCACTTGAATTGTCCTTTGTGATCACAAAGTCTGATTCAGCTTTTGAAACGTTTCTAAGTGACTGGTACACATGACATGTCCTTGATAACATTTCATTAATGATAATCGAGTAAAGGACATTTACCAATACTCTTTAGAAATCAGTGCTGTTTGCATTTCAATCTGTTGCACTAGACTAGGAACCGCTAGGTCACTTCCATTTCAGAAGACATTTTATGAATTTGATGAAGGCATGCACCGCACCTGGCTTAATCACTAAAATCATGCTCGGTGCCTGGTCTATAATTACTTGTTGATCAATGTTAGGAAAAAGCCTACATTATTATTTCAAAACCTTTGGTGTTGTCGTTTTGTTAATTGTTTGGTGCCTGTTACAATGAGAGTTTCAAACTTAGCTTTCCACTCTTCTGTTCTCATTATTTCCTTTTTAGCACACAGCAGGAGTTTAAGCTGCCCACTTGACACCATGCCTGGTTTCTGTCCCAGAAAGAAGCTGTTTGTCAAGACTTCAGAAGTCAAATAGAGTAACCTGAATTATCCTGTGATTAAAGTAATGTATAAACCTTGAGGCGATTCCACAGTGAACATTCTATCAGCTTAAAAAACTCATAGTGCTCCATAAAACTGATCTTATTGCCTATCTGGGCTTGTTTATGATTATGGGGTTCAGAGCAATGTTGAGGATCTGACCCTGGTTCACAAGTCAAACTTCTATTTTATAGTCTTTCCAAGCACCCTAACTAAAATTTATCAATTTTGCCCAAGCCCTATAATATACTCTATCTTCAGTGGATACATTCTTTCTGAAAACCTGAAAACTATCAGAAATAGCCCTTGTTATGTCTGAAGGCAGACATTCTTTCAATTCTCATAAGTATTTAAGAAAAAAAAATAACTTGATAAAGCATTAGCCTATGCATATTTGGATTTAGAAAGCATGTTTTGCTGTTGACTCTTCAGTTGTAGATATTCTTTAGACACACAAGTACCTTGTGTGAATGGAGCCAAACTTTGCTTATATTGGAGCAGTGACTGGAAGCTGGAAAATGGTTTCTTGACATATTTTACTAAACTATAAAATGAATACATTTTGATTTTAAATAGACTCTTGAAATTCAGGCTGTATTACTTTGACCTGAAGTAACAAATCCAGATATTTCTACTGATAGTAAATAAAGCCTCAATAATTATTGTTTTTATAGACCAGATACCATAGGAGAGATTGGGGTACAAAGTCTTTGACTTATGGAAGCCATAGTCCACTCACACAGACAGACATTAAGCAGAGGATATACTTGTAATAATTTAGTTACTATTGTAACTGTGGTATAAAGTAATACTCCAGTGTATAGTGAGAGAATATAATTAGAGCCCCTGACCCAATCTGAGGTGGTAAGTTTGGGGAAAGGATGGGAATGGGAAGTGATGAGAAAAAGTTCCCCAGAATGGGTGTTTTTTAAAAATGTAAGATCTGAAAGAAAAAAAAAAAAAAAAAAAAAAACAACAAAACGTGGGAATTAGCAAGGCAGAGACAAAGGAATCACCTACTCCACAAATATAGAAATGATATATGATAAAACCTCAAATATGCTTATTTAATCCTACTTTATATTTGTCCTGTTGTTGATATTAAGGGAGAAGGTCTACATGATCTGTAAAACCTGGTTAAAATAGCTATGTTATAAAGAACTAGAACATTGTTAAGGAAATGTTGAAGATCAGGAGAGAGGACAGAGACTGTATAAATGTTCACAAGGATAAAATGCCTGTTTTAAACATTATATGATGGTTCTAACCCATTCTAAAAATAATTTAAACTAAACAAAATAAAGTTGTTCTGTGATATTTCTTGACATATGTGGATTATAACATTTTACCATTGTAGATCAAATTGTGCCTGATATTACCCAGCTATAAGTAAATACTTAGCATCTTGGGTGCTTAACAAAGTAACTATTGTGTCCTCCATGTATCCAAAACAATATAAGGACGAAACAAAGACAGAAAGAAGAAAATCAGACAGACAGAAAGAAAATAAACAAGGTGAGTCAATAGAACACAAATTATTTTATTAAAAATGTGTCTCAAATCAAGTAACATTAAAAAAAAATGTTGAATGCTATTTAAGGATGGGGGTCATTCTAAATGGAATAAACAATGCTGACTGCAAAAACGTATTGAATTTTTTTGTTGCTCCATTTGGAACCACTGGTGTTCTAGGTAAATCTAAAATACTGTTCTTATGTGAACTTACTTGTGTGTTTCATCCGATTATGAATGCTGGAGCAGGCCTATGGACCAAGAGTGAGAAAAGGCAGCCAACACCACAGCTGCAGTCAGATGCTGATGGGGCTACAAGTCATCTGAGCTAGCCACTTCACTTATGCTGTTGCATTTAATTCCAATAGCAACTTTTTTTTTTTTTTTTTTTTACGTGTGGGAAAACTAAAGCTCAGAGAGCTTAACTAATTTGCTGAAGTATTTGAACCAGGATTGAAACACAGTCCAAAGCCCATTTTATTTCTTCTAAATTAAAGAGAAAGTGTTATTCCCCCCAGAGAAAGAATGCCTGATTTTCTTTATTATTCTGGATTAGTGGTTGTCTATAAAATGCTGAAAGGCCTCATAAAGGCAAATTTACGTCTGGTGTGTGGTTCAAAGGGAATTTTCTTAACTAGATGGTAAAATGTTCCTTAAAAGAGCTGAGTGTAGAAACAGAACTTGGATTGCTAATGACTTTCTTATTCATATTTACTTTAAATGTTTACTTTCTTTTATTACAAATGTAAAGGTGTTTATTCTATAAAAGTAGAAATAAGTAAGAGCATAAAGAAAAAATTCCAACATGCTACCACCTAAAGATACCACTTTGTTACATTAACATTTTTTGCTAGCCTATTTCCTATGAATATATATTTCTAGTGATGTATTCATAATAGATACAAAATTTTGTCATTTTTCACTTAACATTATAGTATACACCTTTTAAATCTCTTAAAATTATTCATAAAGCTAACTTTCAGCAGATGCTTATTATTTCATTGTGTAACTTAGAAACAAGCAGTTGAAAATTTTACTTTATATATCAATTATCATGCCCCATATCTAGAGTTCCTTGGGTCCCCAGAACTTTTAGGTGACAGGGCAGCCCTCTCCTTGGATGGGCTGGGGTTGGGCTGGGAGCCCATGTGAAAACTTTCTCAGGAGTGCTTGCCTCAGCTGTCACCCCACACATTTTTCTGACCCAGACTCTTTGGGTCACATCCCACTCTGTGGCATGATAATAAATGTCTGTCTCTAGCTGTGTCTCTAGCTGTGTTCAGGTGTGGGAAACTTGTGCTAGGCAATGATAGGTAAAGGGAAGGGGGCTGTTACAGTGTACTTTTAACAGACCAAAACCTAAATTCACTATAATTTTTCCATTTGATTCCATCTCCATCATCAGCTGTAGTCCCATCTGCCTTAGCCTCCTAATTAGTCTCCTGCATACATGTGCCTATACCCAAAGCCTATCAGTCAGGATGCTCTTTTCAAGATGCAGATCTGGATATGTTACCACCAACACCTCTTGCTCTTGTCACCCAATGCTTAACTTCTTGAAAAGTTTCCTAATCTTTTAGGATAAATTCCCAAAGCCTCGCCCTGGTCCCCGGGCCCTGCGTGGCGTTGCTCTTGCATACCGGCCAGTATCAGCTGCAACAATGCTTCCTTCCCCTTTCCGGGGTCCAGCCTTTCTTCTGGTGCAATATGCTCCCTTATACAAGGCCCTGGCACATGCACCTCCTTTCCCTGGATCCATCTTCCTAGTCCTTGTCACTCAGTCAACATCTCATCATTCCACGCTCAGCTCAGCTCAAGGGCTTCTTCCCCAGGGAGGACGCCACTGTTGACTGTGCTTCCATAAAACTGTTCTTTCTTCAAAGCACACATCTCTGTTTGTAAGAATACAGTCACCTATGTGATCATTGGATTAATGTTTATCTCCTCATCAGAATCTAAATTTCATGAATGCAGGAATCATTTGTTTTTGTAGCCTCAGTGACTAGCACAGTGACAGACACACCGTTGCTGTTCAACAGGTATTTCATTACGCAGTGGAAGCATGGCAACTGTCATTATAGCAAACTCTTGCTGCCTCCCAAACACTCTTCTGAAAGTCCTTTATAGCTTATTCAACCCTCACAACAGCTGTAGTAGACATATTCACCGTCGTTATGTCCATTTTACAGATGAGGCCATTGAGATGGAGAGAGAGAAAGAATGCCCTGTGTTACACAGTGTTTGGAATCACTGGCATTTGCTCCGTTACCTGTCTGCCACATGGCTGCTTGAAGCGAGGGGTCCTGACATCAAACCTATGACATAAGCATTACCATCTCCATTGCACAGATATGCGAAATGAAGCTCACTGAGTTAAAGTAATTTACCCAAGGCCACAAATTCGTTAGGTGGCGAACCCAGAATTTGAATGCAGGTCCCCTAAAAATCATGCAATTTCTTTCATTGCGATCCTTCTCTGGATGTGTTGCAACATATTGAATGATAAAGTCTAGTCAAGAGAAAATAACTAGAAAATCACTCCTTATGGCATGAAACTGCAAACAACTCCTAGTTTAATGAGTGCTGTGTGTGTGCGTTGCTGTGTGATGTTCTTTTTGGGGTTTGCTGCATTGAATCCTGGCAAGGATCCTGTGAAAGAGAAGCACACTAATGCCTTTAGAAGCTTGGTAAAATTGGACTATATGAGTCTAGGGAGCAAGTATTCCCCCAAAGAATCAGAAGATAAAAAGCTAGAAGAGTTTGCTATTTGTCTGGCTGGATGCTGATGGCTGAATTAAAATTTGAAGTTCACTTGAGGTTACAGAGAACGCAATACCAGTAAGGGACATTTAGGCGGGAGAAAAACCTCATGATTTAGGTGCTTTCCTCTTTTCATTTAAACAGCACATGCTGCTCAGGATGGAAATGATGCAGGGAAACTGGTCTGAAATGTCATTTCATTCCAGTCTCTTTAGTGTTATGCAGTGTGGTTGCGAGATATGCTGAAATGGAAATTTAGTGCTACTGTATTCTGAGATGTGTGTACATGGTGTTTCTGTAGTCTGTGCATGTACCTTCTGTTTATTACTAAATAAGCTCTGCATTCATCGTTGTTGATTCAATCGAAGGCTGGTGTCCTGACATTGGAAAGATGAGGCAAGATTTTATCTCAGTAAAACATTCAGCCTAGAAAATGGAACGTTGGAATAAATACTTATACCTGAATCAAAAAGCAATTTTCAGAGTTTGCTTTACATGATTCTTAAGGAGCTTATTACCTTTATATCTGTGTATATTATTTCTCACAACTGTACAAAACAAGTGAATGCTTGTTTAATACTATCAAATAAGGATGAAGTTTTACTGAAGACTTGCTTTTTCCAGCAAAGGCAAGAACAAGAAAGGATGTAACAAATTACTGTTTGCATAGACTACAATGCGCACCCCACCCCTCCTCCCAAGAAGGTTTCTAGTTGTTGAAATCCTAGCATCAAAGGAATGATCTGTTCAGAGCTGTCACTTGTGGTATTTACCTCCAAATTATGGGCTAAAAAAAAAATACCTCTTTTTGAGAAAGGCACACTCATGCTCTATATGTGGTATGCAACACGCCTATTGTCTCAGAGGCTTCCTTTTCCTCTATTAACCCCTTCCTTTAGCTTCAGAATTACCTATAAAAGAATGACATGAAACTGCATCTTACATTAAAATGGTGGGAATTCCCTTCCTTCCTTCCTTCCTTCCCTCCTTCCACAGAGTTGAAAGTTGTTTTTTTTTTTTTTCCCCCAAACAGATTTGCTGCTCCCCGTATCTTCGGGCTTTACCTAGCTGATAAACAGCCCATGGGTTATACAAACATAACCACGTTTCCATTATCTCTCCCAGACAAATTACAGCCTGCCGCTGGAACTGCCCTAGCAGACAGCAGGCGTTTGGTTTTAAACTGTCTTTTTTTTTCCCCCCCTTAAATCCTGAAAACAAGGCCATGATTCTTCATATTCCGTTGAAATAGAAAATGCTCAGGCTCAATGCACACAAGGAAATTGCAACCCGTTCTCCCTCTCCCGCCTCCTTTCATTTACTGCTCCCCTTCGCTGCATTGCAGTCCCTCGGAGCTGGCGGGGCGCGGGAGCCGGGAGGAACCGCACCACCGCCTCTTTTATAGCCAAACCACAGAGCCTCGCTTGAGGTCCTCTTTTACATTGTATTTCGATTTTACAGAGCTGCTTTCGATAAGGAGAAGACAGACACTTGGCAGAGATGTGTGCAGCATGAGAGTTTTAGAAGAAAAGAAAGCCCGAAGGTTATTCAGTGACCTACCAGTCCCTTCCAGTGCTGCCATTTTGGAGGAGGCGGTGGGGGAAAAGAAAGTTCTCCTTGCAATATGGGGTGATAGATCTGGGAAGCTGTTTTGCCTGGACAATTTGGTTAATTTTCCTTGAAGAAAATAGTTAATGAAAGAGAGAGGAAACATGCTAGTGCCCTGCTTTCTCTCCCCTTTTTATTTTATCATGAAATAATAGCATGCTTAGAAATAATATTACCTGGTCTCTTTTGACAAAGGACATTTGTAAGAGATTCTTCTGCTTTGCTTGGGTCTCTAGGACTGTACAGTGGGACCCTCCTTCCCCTACGTACACACACACACACACACCAGGGGAAAAGATGCCTAATCTCACACTATCCAAGTTATTCAAGGAGGAAAGTCCTTGGGAAGTTTCCTAGGAAGGGGGCAGGGGTGGGGGGGTGAGGAAGGATGTTGGGGACAGATGCTGCACCCCCACTGTCCTGCAGGCAGTTCAGCAAACTCCTCAACTTTGTGGTGCGGGAGGGTGAACCGCATCGGGTTCACCACAGTGAGACCATCCATGGGAGGCAGCCTAAGTGAGTGCCTTTTTCTCTCTGGGCCTGAGGTTCGGTCTTCTAGTCTATTAAAATCTGCACTCCCACCCCCACACCAGCTGTGGATACTGAACGGACTAGTGCATATGAAATCATTTCTAACACACACTCATCTCTCCAAACGGAAGCTGGTTTGTGGTGGTCTTATTCTTTCTCTCCTTACTTGCCTCGTCTAAAATGTCCTTGAAACTTGTCTGGGCTAGCCCTGCTTTCTCAAATTCTTCTCCTTAGCCATTGTTAGAAAGGAAAAGCCAATGTTTGGTTTGTTAACTCCGGGAGGGAAGGTCCTATATCATCGAACACATCCTTGTTGGCTTGCTGCCCAGCATCAAGAGCCTTCTGGGCATTCAAATATTAGCTGAGGCACAGTGAGTCTGCGGGGAGCTCAGGAGTCTTCTCTGGACGTCTTCTGTTCTTCCACTTCCTCCTTCTGCTTTGGTTTGTTCTGCCCAAACTATTGATGTGGAGATACTGTGGACAAGCATGGCTTTTAGCTGGAGTAGTCTGTTTTTACTAAAATACCCCCACTTTTATTACAGCCTGATTTTCTTAGCTCTTATATTCCTTGGAGGAAATCAGGCCAAATGCCCTTTACTAAATCATTAGGTTAAAAAAAAAAAAAGAAAAAAAAAAGTGCTTCAAGGAATTAAAGATTTGAGTGCTTTTATACTTATTCATTGAAACCAGACCTCTAGCTAAAAGCTCTTGCTTGTTTCATTCCTGACCTCTCATTTGAAGTTAGTTCAAGTGGAGCCTGGATTGTTTTGAGAAGCTTACAATTAACCTCAAGTCATGAAAGTGAGAAGGAAATGATACAAATGTTCCTTTTATTTGGTACATGCTCAGAACTTACAGGGACCTGTGTAATGGACTATATAGTCTATAAATACAGCACAGCTATGATTTAATGGATTTTAAAATAATCTTAACTAGTATTAAATTATTTATGTTGAAATCTTAATAAAGTATACAACTGTTATGAACTGTAGAGTTATTGTAATGTTTTGAAAGTTGTTCCCTGTTCTTTCACTGATTCAGTATGTGATACAACAGAGAGCTTTGTGATTGTTTTATATTTGAGTATTTAAAAGTAAGCTAATATGCAGCACTTTTAACATTGAAGAACATGCATATTGCACATACACACACACACACACACACACATATATATATATATATATATATATATATATATATATATTTTAAAAGAACTTTTGGTGGAGTCCTATTTAGTTCTAAAATTTTGTACTAAATAATATCCATAAATATATTCAATTTTATTAACCATGATAATAAACAAATAGTCCTTACCATGGATAAATCAATCTCAAATAATTCTTTTTTTTTTTTTTTTTAAAGATTTTATTATTTTTATTTTAGAGAGAGGGTAAGGGAGAGAGACAGAGGGAGAGAGACATCAATGTATGGTTGCCTTTCACCTGCCTCCAGCCATGGACCTGGCTAGAGACCTGGCTTGCAACCTGGTTATGTGCCCTGGCTGGGGAATCAAATCAGCCACCTTTGGGTTCGCAGGCCAGTCAGTGTCTTATCCACTATATTACCAGCCAGGGCTCAAATAATTATTTTAAAGAATGAACATTTTATTATGTTTCTATGAGCCAGGTGACAATTGCTACTTCATTTTCAATGTAAAGCAGCCAAATGAAAGATGTTTACTTTGTAGCACCCAGAAACAAGGTGTGGAAGAGTAGCATTCTGCATTGGAGAATGGGTGGCAGGTCAGCGGGTTACTGTTTGTTCCTCTGGGCCCCTCAGGCACAGAGAAAAGACCAATGTCAGTGTGATCACTCCATTAGGCAACAGGCAAGGTAACAGAGACCTGGAATGCTTCTTCAGATTTAAGACAATAAAAGTTTTGAGAATGATTGAACCATACTGTGGAATGTGAGTTGCATACACTTTATCTTACTATTGGTTTCAATGCAGTTATATGAAACAAGAATATCAAATGGTATACCAGGGCACTCATTTCTGGTCCCTCCTGACTAGGAATCCATGACTTAAAATTTTGTATCTTTAGTCATTGTCAGAACTGTTGCCATTCTGGTCTGGTTCCCATTTCTCCTGTTGGTTAGTTTGGGTTCTCTACATTCTCTTTTCTCTGTGCTGCCCTGTTTTGTGTCATTCACTTCTGCTGGGATCAAACCTCTCTTATCAGAACTCCGTTGACTAACGGCAGAGGATTTCCATTGTACCTGTAGTTGTTCAAAGAAAAGATGGGATACTTTGTGCCTTTATTATCTGTCACGTTTTTGTGGGTTGCTTGCTCTGATTTACTCTAACATGTTTGTGTCCATTATTATATAAATATAGCTTTTCTGCCTATTTTCCCAGTTGTGCATTTTTCTATCTGCATCTGAGTATTCTCCTGTTTACCTTTGTGCTAAAGTGGAGAGGTGGATTATGGGTTATTTTGATTTGTTTGCCAGGAAGAGTAATTTCTACATTGGGTTTGAGTTGACAGTGGTTCAGTGGGCAGACATGTTGACACCATTATGTTTTGTTATAATGGGATTTCACTATTTATTAAAGTTTACATAACATCTGCCTGTCATGAAGGCTTCACAATTCTCATGAATCAAGATAGACATTAGTCCTGTATGTAATATTTCCATGTAGATAATGAACATAGACAGGTAAGTTCAATATTCTGCTTTGTCCATGAATACCAATTTTTTTTTTCATAATATAAGCTTTTAAAAATGGTTTACTAGTTTGGAGAAGTTTATTCTAGAAATAACTGCTTCCTCTACTTTTCTAAGGTTGAATATAGATATTGATTTACAGAGACTTTGAAAGGCTGTGGCTTGAGTGAGAATACGAATATGTTGTGCTCATGTTAGAGCCATAACCCCTTTGCCTTAGTGTGGTCTCCAGAACTATAAAATAGGCTTAATGTCAGAAGTCAATTGAGAACACATGTTCTCTGTTAATTTCATGTTTATGAATAGACTCCAAATAAAATGTTAGAAGTTTTTCTTCTCCAATTGCCTATTTTAAATTGAAATTCAAAGGATAATTTTTTAAAAGAAAACCTTTTATTTTGAACTAATTTTAAATTTACGGAAGCCTTGTAAAGATAGTAGGGTTTCTGTGTACGCTTAACCCTGCTTCCTCTAATGGTAACACCTTACATAATCATGGCCCATTTATCGAACTAAGAAATTAATACTGGTACACAATATTATTAACCTGTAGACTTTATTTGGTTTTCCTCCTGTCAAGGGCTGATTTTAAAATCATTTTTATTTAGAGGACTGAATTATTTTTATTAAAAACATAATAAAATTTTACTTCTAATAAATTTGTCAGGGTAAGGTAGATATATTTTGGGGAATGTTTCAGGGAAAGTTAATGAAGAAATTTAAATAATTTTATAAGGTGAAAGCATTAAAACATTCGACATTTTAATTTAGGTGTACAGAATTGATTATTCTGATCAACATGTTCATTATTCATTTTTTTTTCATGGATATTTCTTTCAAATGAATGCTATTTCACTTTTCTTATAAGTCAGGAGTGAGGATATAAGGAAATTTCTATACCCATCCTTTTATCCTGCAATCTTTAAATTCAATGACTCTTTCATAAGATTTTTCCTTGCAAACATATTGAATTTTGCACATTGCGGAAAATATTTCCAGTTTTGATGAAAGACTAATTTATATTTGTAAAGACTACATAAAAAGCACAACTGGCAATCCGATGAATGAAAAGATAAATACAAAGGTGTGTAGGGAAATAGTGTAATTAATTTTCTCCATAAAAAAGATGTTACATCAGTCCTCCTATTATTTTAGTTTATTTGGTGGCTTGCAACAGAAATGCATTTTAGAGGACCATTGCTTTTGTTGTTTGTCCTTTTGTGCTCCTTGTATATGGTACAGGCATGATACCTTGGGTTGTTGGCCTTTCAGCTGTTTTGCTTTCATACATACCGAGTACTAGGCTCAATAGAATATCAAAGGAAAAATGAATTTCTGACTTTAAAAGGCTCCTGATGACTTAATGTGCTAGAGAATCAGAGATGGTATGGCCTCTGGGGCTTCACTGGGATTGAGAATTTGCTCTCATCTTTTCTCAACAAACCAATGCCATCCAACAGTATTAATATTAAAGTGAAGCTTAAATACATACATATATAAAATAATTCCCAAACTTTAACCCTAGGAGATAGATTGGGATTTTTCAATAAGGGAGAGATTTAAATGGCAAATGCTGGAAAAGATACTCAGGAAGATTAAAATGAGGGTTATCAGTATAAATGTAAGGGGCATAAATTAAAATGTGCAGGCCTGAATGCCTATTGAATGTGGAAATAGAAACCTTATTATTGAAATTAGATTTCCTTATTTGCACATGAAATACAGGGTGAGGTAAAAGTAGGTTTACAACAGTTCTTATGGAAAACAATACGATAACTAAAAAGTGGTAATACAGGAATAAACTGTGTTTTGCATACTCGCAATGATAAAGCTACTTCTGTCCCAGCTCTATCAAGGAGAGGTTTACAGGAAAAAAAGCACATTTCCCCATTGCTTCCAGTAAGTTCCATTTATAGAGGTAAATTTTCAAGGGTGGCAGGGAGCATCAGTGCTATTAGGGCCAAATTCTAAGTTAGGTCTCTTTACTTGGCATTTGGTGGTGCCAGAGCAGAGAGCCGACCTCAATTCTATGTCTATTCCCGAAAGGAGGCCTATTTAAAAGAACCACTGATAATGAAAGGTTGGCATATGTGTTGATTTTTATGTAGGCCAGTGTTGTGAAGAGATGAAAATGAGGAGCTGGAAGTAGGGGAGTTCTCTTAAGCTTCCTTCTTTTGCCTTGGTTCTGTGAAACTGGACCCCCTCATGGTGAGGGGGCAAGGGATGAATGCTTTCCAAGGTCATTTAAATGCATTTTTCCTTTATATTTGGAAGTTCTCCGTAGTCCAGAAATGCCTCTTTGAATTTGCAAAGCCTAATATCACTGGTTGCTGTGGTCAAGAAGACCTACTGTGTAGTACCCTGTTGCTAATAGCCAGTGGCAGTGCTATTATAAGGGTTGTCTCTTCTGATTAGTATTGCATTTATTTTGGGATTATAGAAGCAACCTTGTACAGTGTTCCTGAGGAATTCCTTAGCCTCTGAGAGATAAGCAAGGAGGTGTCACTTATTTCGATATAAGAACTCCTTTTCAGCTTACCTAAATAAACTTGAGTTTGTATTGGAGAAGCAGCAGTGTTTAATCTAAAAGTAATTCAATTTGAATTATAGGATCTTAATTGATTTAATTTTCTTTGCTGGTATTAGTTGCTAGTTTATCACATTTTATTTGCTTCTGCAAGTGGTGGAGCCAAGCTGGGAACTTCAGGGGGCTACCAGGAAAGAGTTGCTAAAGGAGAGATGGGCTGTAATCTCCCCATTTGGGGCAGGGGTGGTGTTGCATTTCTGCCATTAAGGTGGTGTGGATGCTGTATTCCAGAGTTTAGGGATACTCTAAACTAACCCCAGGAAAGAAAATCATCACGTTCTGCCTGGTTGAGCAAAGAATTAAAATTACAGACAACAGCGAGTTTCCTAGGGTTTGCACATATCCCATGTGATGTTATTATGGAATTATATTAAGAATAAAATGAAATGTAATGGTCAAGGTAATCATCCTGTATCTGAAAGAGCTCCCTCATCTCCAGCAGGATCTTCTTGGCATTGGCATATACATGGCAGCAGCTACAGGAAGGTAGAAGGAGTAGAAAGCTGTCTTCTACTTGACAATAGATTTGTACCTCTTTTCAGTGAACCTGCCAAGACCTATGTTGCCTTGTGGGACTGTGATGAGGTCTAGGGTCAGTCTGACTCAGTCTGATAGGAACTCTGTAGGAAGAGCTCGATCAGGTTCGGGTAATAGGGCTGCTCCCAGCAGTAGAGCTTCAGCAGTTGGTAGGTACATGCTTCTATAAGTATAGTATCATTGATGGTGCCAAACCTATGCCTGGCTTCTGATACCCGGAGATCTGCCCCCATCAGGTTGGGGATGAACCTATAATGTCATCTGACACCAGGAGGAAAGCTTGGAGCAGTTTCACACACCAGTCCATAGCCACGGCCCACTGGAGACTATCAGCATCCAGTTTTCCCGGTCCCACCAGATCCTGGAATGTTATCAGCCCCGCCATACCCTGCTGGTACTTGCCTCCAGTGACATTGTGCTCCAGGACCTCTTTGAGCTGGGCAATAGCATCTCCTATTTCTGGGTGCCCCATGTCATCCACAGTGAGGTCCCTGACAATCTGGGAGAAGTGCTGGATGAAATTCTGCTTTTTTTAGTCATTAACATCCAATTTCTGGTCTCCATTCATTCTGAGGGAGGAGTAAAGTACTCTGCTGCTGGATGCAGGCTCTTGGTCCCCAATAGTTTTTAAAACATGTAAGACCTAACTAATTAGTCAGGTGCACTGATCTCCTTTTGCTTAGATTATCAAATTAAAAAGTGACAACAGCCTACCCAGCAATAGCCATATGAATGAATGAAGTGAATTAATCAAAATGACACCAATTATTTTGGCCAGATTGGCAAAAAGATTTTTTTGGTGTGCTGCAAAATGGTAGTTTATGTGTACCATGAGATGAAAAAAAAAAGTTGAAAACTGTTGGTCTATATTAGGTATCCATTACTTCAGAACTTAGCAACTTAAACCAGCAAACATCTATCATTTCAGTTTCTGCAGGTCAGGAATCCAAAGGTGGCTTAGCCTCTCCAGTTTTCCTCACAAGGCTGCCATTAAAGTGCTGGCTGGGAGCGTAGTCTCATCTGAAGGCTCAACTAGGATAGGCTCTGTTTCCAGACTCACTTGCATGGTTGTTGGCAGGATTCAGCACTCTCAGTTTCTTGCCCCATGGGCCTCTCCATAAAGCAGCGCACAACATGATGCCTATCAGAGGGAGTGGGTGAGTAAGAGAGGGCATGCCAAATGGAGGTTAAGGTCTTCTTGCAACTGAATCACAGAAGTGACATCCTATCACTTTTTCTGTGTTCCATTCGCAGAAGCAAGTTTCTAGGTCTAATACACACTGAGGGGGGAGGATTACATAAGGCATGAACACCAGGAGCAGGAATCATTGAGGGTCATCTTAAAGGCTGCCCCCCATGCATACTAGGGCTTTTCCTGTTTCAAAAGAAAATTGAACTGCTGTCAGTTTACGTCAGGTGTTATTTATGTGGAAATCACTGATTAGGTGAAGAACATGCTGTTCTGAGGTAAGGATGCTGTTGGGGGAAATGTGGCTAAACCTAGTGGAATCTGCTCTGCTATTGTGTTGAAAATCTTTGTATTCCTTTAGTTGTTTGACCTTTCTGGTAAACATTTTTCCTTGTTTTCTCCTTCACCAAGGTCAAGGACCTACTCGTTTGTCTGAATCCTGCATTCCTAACCCATTGTATCCTTTTCCACATTAAATATCATCTATATTCTGGTTTTTTTTTTTTTTTTTTTTTTTTGGTCACAGTTCTACACAGTGATTTGATATTTAGAAAGTCTGAGAAATTAATTCAGAATATTTTAGTAAATGATACATTTTAAATACCTTTACTTATCCAGGCCGTAATTGTATTTTGTCATGGAATTTTCCTGTAGGATCCTCATTCTTTCCAAGTCTTCAAGTCCTTAAATGTCACTTAGAATGATCTTTCTCAACCATCCTCCTTAAAATAACCTCCACATTCCTCACTGGCTTTTCACCACATCATGTGGTTCATGGCCTTCCTAGCACTCTCCATTACTTGAGAGTGTTCACCTCATTTCTATGTTTATTGTCTCTCTCCTCTCACTAGAATTTAAGCTCAATGAAGGCAAAGATATTATTTCTTTTGTTTTCTGTTCAGTCATTGATGTTTAGAACAGTACCTAGTCCACAATAGGAACTTAAGAAGTATTTGTTGGCGCCAGCCTGCAAACCCAAGGGTTGCATGTTCGATTCCCCAGCCAGGGCACATAACCAAGTTGCAAACCAGGTCTCCAGTCAGGTCTGTGGCAACCATACATTGATATCTCTCTCCCTCTCTGCCTCTCTCCCTTCTCCTCTTTCTAAAAATAATGAAATAAAATCTTAAAAAAAAAAAAAAAAAGAGAAGTATTTGTTGAATGGTGGAAAGAGATTTTAGGAACTAAAGAAGGAATAGGGAGAATTATTTTTGGCCAGAGAAGCCTTTACGTTTTCCTTCCATCACACCCATCTCCTTCAACTGTGTGTTAAGTTTGTCTGGCTCAAATGGCTCTGAAGTAGATGCTGCTGTGGTCAGCTGCCTGCACTGGCCCTGTGAGTCTGAGAAGTTCAACTATAACATGGTGCTAGTGCTGCTAGAGGCTCATAAAGGTGCACTTCTAGCTTTAAAGATAAAAATGTAAGATTCTTTCTGAACAAGCAAAAAAAGAAAATGCAAGGCTTTGACAGAGGGGACCCTCAACCTTTGTAATCCAAATGTCTTCTGATTTTGACAGTGATGTCTCTCACCACCAGGTATGATGGCTGTATTCTAGGGACCCTCAAATAATTAAGACCACATGGAAAATGACAGAGAATAGTAATAGAGCATAAGAAACCACATTCTAATAAACCTGTGGAAGGCCATTGGCAAAATTGAGATTTTTTTAAAAAAAAATTGAAGATGGTCTTGCCCTGAACAGAATGATGGTTTAAGTTTAAAAAATTAAAAAATCTTATTCTTTCCTTGCTCTGGTTTCATTTTCCCTCAGTGTGGAGCGTGACTTGCTAGTCATGTACTGTGGTTTAATACATCTCATCACTGTGCTGCTTTCCCACTGCAGCAGAGTGGGTTGAAAGCTTGAGGGATTTCTCTTGAAATAATTCCCCAGATCTCATTCCTGGTCAGCACCGCACTGCTCGCTTGTCCCCATTAGCAGATAGTCCTCCTTTTTGTTCTTCACTTCCAGACTCATAATTCTGTGCTTATCTGCACTGAACTTCATTTGCATTTATTAACTGGGTAGGTACTTGAAACATCTAAAACCCTTTTATCTGGCTGCTTTGTTTCTCATTATTTGCTGTCTCTTCCAATTTAGTATTAACTGCACACTTGAAATGTTTCTTCTGAAACTGTTGTTCAAATTCTCTGCATACCAATGCAGGGCCTGGAACGGAGGTCTGCTGGGATCCCAGGCAATAACCTGGCTTTGCCTTGAAAAGCTCTAACTTTTCACATTTTACTTATCTCACTTGACTGACTGGGGTATGAGCTGTTTATGGAGATTTATTCATGTGCTTTTTGGCTGAACATACAAAGCAGCGAGCCTCCTGTTCTGGTGGACAGTGTTCGAAGGAATGCAACACTGAACACAACATGGGCTGCTTGCCCTCATGGAGCACAGAGCTTGTTTTGCAAAGAGAAATGTGTATGTTCCCCATGTCATTTAGCCTTCCACTCAATTCCCCAATTATGCTGAACTCCACCTTTATAGGCGTTGAGCCTTCCTTGAGTAATATTATACAAAATGGCCTAATGAACCTCAGGATTATTTTTAAGACATTGTTTCACACTGGTTGGTTTTTCTCTTACACTGTGGCACAAGAATAAACTCTTCTTACCTGTCTGTTGGCTGCCAACTAGTTTGCAAGGCACATTAGTGACCCACTCCCAGAACGTGCGCCAGCTCCTGTAGCAGGGCTTTAAGCTCACCTCACTAGGAATTTCATCCCTTTCAGCTTTGACACTCCTGCCCCACGTCACAATCTCCATCTTCCAACATTGTAGAATTCCATTGGCTGCAAGAAAACGGAAATCTTATTTCCTCTTAAGTATTTTTCCAAATTGTCCAAAACCCTTTCTGTTCCATGACAGATTCTAAGTAAATAAATATTTTATTTGTGTGAATTTGGAGGTGATTGTGTTCTAGTTTGAGTCGTAGGGTCATTTCACCTACCTTTCCCAAACCCATGTTCTGGGATGAGCCTGGTCTATACACACAACTGTGTGAACTTGAATAAGTCCCTCAACCTTCCCAAATTCTCTGATTCTCATGTGTGGATTAAAAGGAATTGGTTAGACTTGTAAAGGTGTCCTTAGCACTATGACAATTTTGTGTTTGTTGAGATTTGTAATTGTGCCATTAGCATGGTACTTTTCATCTTAGAACTTAGTTGGCTTCACTTGTCCAGTGCCTTCCAGATACTGTCCCTGATGCCAGGGTGCAGAGCTGGTAGACTCAGGTCAGGACTCTCAGAGTCCAGTAAGTGAGACAGAGCAGTGAGACCCTGGGCAGTGAGATCAAGGGTCCTCTCTAAAGGGCTAAGGAAGAGGCAAGGGCAGGCTGTGAGGGCTGCCTGGAGCAGGGACCAAACTCAGACTGACTCAGAGGCCATTGAAGACTTAGAAAGAAAAGAGCATGAGTAGCATTTAGAAGAGAAAGGAGTCAGCCAGGAGGGCACTTTTGACTCCTGGAAACTGCATTTGCTAACATACTAACATATGAAAGATTTGTTTCTGTTCAGGACAGCAGTAGTAATTTTGTCTCTTTGGGGAACGCAGGGGATGGAAACTGACCGAAGTCAGCAGGGGTTGGATATTAAAGGGTGGAGTGTGCTCTGCTAAGACATTTGGACCCATTCTCAAGTTCATGCTGCTCACTGAGTGAGTTTAAATAAGGTAGGCAGATGTGCATAGATTTGAAATTTAGAAAGAGACCCTCTTATACAAGGATGGGTGAGAGAGTCTAGAGATTAGCTAAGAAAATTCTCACTGCTAGGAGAGTGCATATGTCAGGAGCAGGAGTTACCTAGAGTTCTGACTTGAGTTATGGATGAAGAGTGGCAGCACCGTTCACCATGAAAAACATGGAGAGGAGGAGCAGGCTTGTTAGAAGAAAGGAAGTCTTTGTTGTAGACAGGTTGAGTTTGAAGGGCTATTGGGATACCAATGACCAGGCAGTTTGATATAATGAAAATAATAATAATAATAATAAACAGCTAATGTTTGAATATGTATTAAGTTCTAGTTGCTTTAAATGTATTCTCTCATTTAGTCCTTGGGTCCTATTTCTAGGTGAGAAAATAAAGTCTGGGAAGATTAAGTACTTTGTCTAAGGTTGTATAGCTGGTAAGCAGTAGGCGTTATCACTGGATACCATATCCCACTTTTCACTACAACTGTGCACCGACTTGAGCTTAGATGAAAGATCTGGACGTGGACATGCATGTTTGGCATATTATATTGGTCAATGACATGGGTGAAATGGGAACCTAGGAAACATCCATACATTGGGGTCCAGCAGAGGAAGAGAAGCATATGGTGGAGGAAATAGGAAGACTAAAACAGAGAAAAATGATGTCATTCAGGAACACTGATGCCATCAGATACTAGTATCTCACTGATGGCAATCTGTTTATCAGCTTGAACCTCATCTGTTTTTCTCTTCCAAATGAGGATAATATTACTTTCAAACCTTCTCTCATGTATTAACCAAGATGGAGTTTATCAAGCACTTAAGCTGCTACATGGTGCATAGTAAGTGCTCAGTAAATGGTGGTTGCTGTTTTTACTTCCAAGCAGAAAGCAACAAATGAGGGTTTAAAAACAGAGTGGACACCACTTTTAAATGCTGCAGGGAATTACGTTAATAAGGGGTCAGGGTAGAAACACAGAAAGTAGAGTCCAAGACTTTTGTTAACTATGAAGACAGCAGGAAAACATTTCCCTCACTCATGCATCTGCTATTAATTTTACATTGCAGAGACCACATACCTTGGTATCAGTTTTCTTTGAAATCAATCACAGTGATTTCTGTGAATTGTGAATGCCAATACAAATGAAATGAAGTGTTGGCCATTTACTTGAAAATAACATTACATTGAAGAAGTTTTAAGGCCAGTCTCAACCTGGTGTACATCAACGATTAATGAGAGGATTTGATAAATGATAAAGGCAACTAAAGCTCAAGATTTAAACTTTCCTTGGTTATAGCACCCCTTTCCCCCCACTTCATGATGTAATTTTACAGAGGCAAGGCAGTTCAGGACCCCCAAATGAAAAGAGACATTCAGATTTGAGTGACCATTTTACTCTTGATAAAATCATGGACATTGCATAATTTCCTTTACCTGCTCATCACAGATTTTCTCATCTGTGAAGTTGGAAGAATTTGTATTTGTACATAAAATATCCCAGTTTTTTAAATTATGGTAATTATTTAATAAAAATCCATCATGGGCCAAACAAGTATACTTGTGGGCAAACTTAGGTTCCTAGACTATCACTTTGCAACCTCTGTTTCACACACATTCTCAATCAATTCTGCAATTTTAGTGGAAAAGGGCTTAAAGAGCCCCTACTATGTGCTTAGCCCGCAGAATTAAGCCAGGCATACTAAAGATGGGAGGTAGTTTGAGGCAAAACTGTTGGTCTTGAGGGAGTTAACTGTTTTTGGAAAGTTAGGGTTTAAGAAACTTAAAATACAGATTTATGAAAGAGTGGAGCTGTAAGGGCTTTGAGAGTAATGAATCCAACTCTCCCTTTTTATAATTGGGAAGTCTGAATCCCAGAAAGACCCAGGTTCACAGAGCGAGGGAGAAGCCAAGCTGTTCTTGAACCAGCCTTTCTGAGCCCTTGTCAGGGTCCCTTCCTGGCTCTGCATGTTGCAATCCAGAGATGGCGTGTCTTCTCCCAGGGGCAGAACGGCTGGGGCAGAAATCTTCATCACGGATACATGGCTAGCATCATAGCCTGAAAGATGAGAGGAGGGGTAACCATGTATGTGGTTAGAGGTGAAAACGGGATGAAAGCAAAACCAAAACCAAATTAAAAATTAAGAGCAGCAATGCTGCATTAGGGAGTATGGTTGGGATCTAGTCAGGAAACAGAAACTGTATCATGGATTTAGCAGGAAGAATCTAATATGAAGTTTTACTAACCAGGTATTGGAGAATGGAAGAGGCCTGAGGGGAGAAAGGGGTGTCACAGAGGCAGCAATCACTTCCCCGGATAGAACAAAGGGAGGTTGGGACTGTTACAGAGCCCCAGCCTGTGTTGTTCCAGAATAGCTGTGGGGCCTGATAGTCTGCCTTCAAGGAGCCGGGCTCCCAGTACAAAAGTTTGATGGAAGGGGAAAGGGGGTTTATTTCGGATTCAGAATAATGGCAGGTTTCTACCATTAGGTCCCACTCCCTTTAAACACCCCAAAACACTCAGTATTGCCTCCCCAGTCAAACCAGGCCAGTTTCAGAATCCACCAGTTAGGCAGTACCATCTTTCTGAAAAGCAGAAGTCCACAGTTCAGGATTCCTGGTCACAGTTAAGCATTGCAGGCATCTCCCACTAATCTGTGCTTGGTTAGGTAGGTCCCTGAAATTCCAGCCTCATCAGCTTTGCCACCATGTTCTTCCTGCAGGTTTCCCAGTGGGTCTCCTCTTTCTTACTCCAGTCTTTGTGGCAGACTCTCTCCAAGCCACATGGTTCCCCTTACACACCAGACCTCCTAGCCAACTCCAGTCTACACCCTTCAGACCCTGTGGCTTCTTTTTCTATGCTCAGGCTCTCCCTAGTTTGAAAGGCTGACCTGGAGCACCATACCTCATTGTTATGAAAAGGGTCTTAAGCCCTTTTACCTGGAAGCTGCACAGCTTCCCTTCAGCACAGGTTTAGCTATCACCTCTTCATTGTTATGAAAAATATCTAAACCTGTCATCTGCACCCCCACCCCCCTGCAGCACAGGGATTATCTAGTTACCAGCTTGCCATAGATAGGCAGAGTAATTTAAAAACTGTTATCTTTTTTCCCAATCCCCAAAACCAGGAGCTGTGTGGACTCTGGGGACCCCTCCCCTGCTCTGTTACAGGATTATGAGAATTTGGAAGTTTGAAGGAGTGATCCCAAGACCGTAAGATTTGAAGCTCAGGTGAGGGACTGGCGCTGGTATCTTGTAGGGGGCATGATATGGCTGACTGGGAGTCTGAAGAATAAAAACTAAGCAAAAACCCAGCAAACCCGAATTGCAACTGGAACCAACTAACTGCCTTTTCCAGGGCAAAAAAGCAAAGCAAAACAAAAAAAAACCACAACTCTTGTGATACTGACAGGCCAGCAGGCAAAACCGAAATGTGACTTGCGGAGAGCACCATTCCAGCACCAGGAAGCCAAGTTGGGAAGGGTGAGGGAAGCTGAGCGACAAGGGCTCTTTCAGGAGCTGCACCATCAGCACAGTCAGGCAGCGGTGAGGAATGTGGAGGGATGCTCTGCTGGGTGTGGTGGGAGATAGGGCTACAGGGCTCGGCTGGGTCAGGTGACAGACAACTAGGAATGGTGGAAAGAGCCCTGTAGACTTGAATTTCATCAGGGGCTTAAGGACTGGAAGGAAAGATGGGATTCTAAGTCATGATCCTATTATACTTATTGTTATGTAGATAGGATTCATATTTTTCTTTTATTTTTAATTATTACAGCTATTCTAATATTTTCCCCTTTTGCCCCCCTCCACCCAGCCAGCCCCTCTAGCCCACAGTCAGTCCCCTCTCTTGTTATTCATGTCCATGCCTTGTTCATACATGTTCTTTGACTATCCCTTCCCTTTCCTTCCACCATCCCTCCCCTTCTCTCCTACAGCCA
This sequence comes from Noctilio leporinus, assembly GCA_004026585.1. Classification (NCBI taxonomy): domain Eukaryota; kingdom Metazoa; phylum Chordata; class Mammalia; order Chiroptera; family Noctilionidae; genus Noctilio; species Noctilio leporinus. Next base: position 56,842 of record PVIW01004510.1, read on the forward strand.
CCAGTCTGTTCCACGTTTCCATGTCTCTGGTTCTATTTCTCTTGTTGGTTTCTTTTATTCATTAGATTCCAGTTATAAGTGCAATCTTGTGGTATTTGTCTTTCCCAGACTGGCTTATTTCACTTAGCGTAATAGTATCCAGTTCCATCCTTGCTGTCAAAAAAAGGAGTTCTTCTTTCTTTCTTTCTGCTTCATAGCATTTCATTGTGTAAATAGACCACAGTTTTTTAATCCATTTATTTACTACTGATGGGCACTTAAGCTTCCATTAATTTTTTTTGAGAACATTCCATACTGTTTTTCCACAGTGGCTATACCAGTCTGCATTCCCACTAAGATTGCAGTTAGTGGGAGTTCCCTTTTCTTAGTTTCTTTCTATGATAAGTCATTATTAGTGTACAAGAATGCCATCAATTTCTGAATACTGACCTTGAATCTTGCTACTTTGCTGAATTCACTTACTAGATTGAAAAGTTTTTGGATTGAGTCTTATAGGGTTTTCTGGTAAAATATCATGTTGTCTGGGAATAATGCCAGTTTTACTTCCTCTTTCCCAATTTGTAAGCATTTTATTTCTTTCTCTTATCTGATCACTGTGGCTAGAGTTTCTAGTTCTATGTTGAGTAAAAGTGATAAAAGTGGATGCCCTTGTTTAGTTCCTGATTTTAAGGGAAATATTTCTAGTTTTTGTCCAATGAGTGTGATATTGGCAGTGGGTTTCTTGTATATGGCCTTTATTATGTTGAGGTATGCTTCCTCTGTTCCCACATTGCTGAGTGTTTTTATCATAAATCAGTGCTGAATTTTTCAAATGCATGTTTAGCATCTATTGATCATATGATTTTTATGTTTCATTTTGTTTGTGATGTATTATATTTATCAATTTGTGAATATTATAATATCCTTGCATCCTTGGGATAAATTCCACTTGATCGTGGTATATTATCTGTTTAATGTATTGCAAGATCTGGATTGCCAATATTTTGTTGAGGATTTTTGCATTGTATATGGGATTCCAAGTCATGATCATTTTATACTTATTCAGTTATGTTTCCTATGAAAAGAAAAAAAAGCCATTTTTCTCTTTAGGAAAAGAGATGAGTAAATAGATGTTGGTTTTAAGGAAATGGGTCTTTCTCAGGAGCTAATGGAAGGAAGTAGTGAATCAAGTCTTGAGGTATGGGAAGAAGACGTTGGTGATGTTACCAAACAGCAAGTGGGGTCCTGCTGCTCCCTGCCACCCACTAGGCAAAATTCTAGAAGCAAAGGTTTGGTGATAAAGGAGAGGAGTCGTTATTCAATAGCTACACAACTTTGGAAGAATAGCTTTCCATAGACATTAGTCACTTAAACCTATCAGTGAAAGCTAGATTCTTCAACTCTTTAATTCCAGCTTTAATCATTTGAGCCTATCAATGAAGGTTTAAACTCCTCTTTAGTTATAGCCTCAAATACTTAAGCCTGTCAATTAAGGCTAAAATCTTTTTAACTCCTGAGTTCCCACTTGTTTCCCCTATTGATTTTTAATTCTTATTTCTATAGGATTAGTTTACAAACTAAAACAATCCAAGATACAACAACTACACAATTTTGGAAGAAGGGCAGGCTTCTGCCTCTGAGCCCGTTCTCTCTAGAGCACCCCAGAAAGAATAAACCTGCCACCCTCTGCCAAGCCAGCCTGATCCTAAGCTGCATGCAGAGTTCCTTCCCATCCAAAATCCCGTCCTTTGAAAAACACAGGCAGCTGCAGCTTTATCCTCTAGGTATCCTCAAGGAACAGAGCCTGAGGGTCAGGTTCTGCCCACCTTTTCCTTTAAATCTTCTGGCCCATAATTCTATGCACTGTGGAGTCAGTCAGCTTCTCGGCCAGTCCCGTCCTAGGCTGCTTACCATTTCCTGGGGCAACATCTTCTGCTCCTCAGTGAGCTGATCAGAGCTCTCTGCATCAGTTAGCAGAGGGGGCATAGCCAGAATTTATGAGGTGGAATTTAACATCAAACTCCCATCATTCTATACATTTGCCCTGCTAATCTATTGGCCTTCAAAGGGGGAAAGCTGTGTCTCATTCACCTTTGTGTATGCAAGGCTCAGAAGATTGTCTAAAACATATTAGCCTTAAATATATTTTAAGTAGTTGTACTGATTTGATGCTTCGTAAAACATAAAATTTTTGACCATGCTATGTATGCTAGGTAAGAATCATTCTCACTACAGCTAATATGTATTTATTAATGGTGGTATAAATGGCTTGGACACAATGTCATATACTATCAAAATGTGGCAGGCTTCATAAAATGTCTTGTGTTAGCTTTTGCTAGTAATTTTTCTGTGTAGCAAACATCTCAAATCTTTATATGGCAGCAGTTTCTGAAACAAATATGGGTTTATTTTTCCTCACATTACAGTAGCTATGGGTCAGTGACATGACTTCTTCACTTCATGCTTCAGCTCTCATCCAGGCTGGTGGTTAGATTTTAGTCTGCTCCACATGGTGTGTCTTAATTCTGGGGTCTCAGATAAAGGAGAAGCATCTACGTGGAACAACCCCTTTCTCATGACAGTGGGGAACAGCCAAACTGAATTAAATCAGACCTCAAAATCACACTGAATACTTTGTCTCAGAATGAGCATACATCCCATTTACCAAAGCAAACCATATAGTCAGTTCATGGAGCTACCAGGTTTTGGGTCAAACTCTAATCTAGATGTTGCTGTACAGGTATTTTGTAGATGTGATTTACACTCACAATTAGTTAACTTCCAAGTAAAGGAGATTACCCTGAATAATATGAGTAGCTATAGCCAAGCCATTGAAGGCCTTAAGGTTTTCTGGAGAAGATGGAATTTCATCTGAAGACTGTAATATAGAATTTTGTCTGGATTTCCAGCCTGCTGGCCTGCCCTACAAATTTCAGACTTGGTCATTCCCACAGTTGAGAAGCCAACTGCCCTCTTAAGATAAATAAGCCAATGTCTTAAAATTAATTTCTCTCTCTCCTTCTTTTCCTCCCTCTCAATATCTCTCTCTATAGATGGAAGGATCTATTTGTTCTATATTTCTCTGGAGACCCTGACTGATACAGTCCTGTAATTTTTGTTGTGCTGTTTTTGCCCAGCATAAAGCTGAGGTAAAGTATTTAAGAATATTTCTCTAGTATTAAGACTTACTTTTGGAAGATAGAATTCTAGCTATTAATAGAGTCAAAGAGAGTGAAAATAGGCCAGATTCTGAACGGGCTGTCATAGCACTAGCATTTTGAAGCAGAAGAATTAGCAAAATGGGTAATTTAGATGAAAGCAACATAGGTTCTGCTGGAAGGAAATTACAAACCTAAAATACTGTGACTGAGCTTGTGAATAATATTCTGATTATATTATAATAGCTAGCCTTTATCAAACCAAATTCAGATTTTGTAAAATAAGATTCTATTTATTTTGAGAGAGAGGGGAAGGGAGGGAGAAAGGGAGAGAGCCACTGATGTATGACACCTATATTGTCTGACTCCCATGCACCCCCAACTGGGGACCTGGCCTGCAACCCAGGCATGTGCTCTGACCAGGACTTGAACTGGTGACCTTTTGCTTTGTGGGACAACACACAACCCACACCAGTTAGGGCAAACCAGAATCAAATTTAATGAAGTAATTTTGGGCTTTACCTTGTTCATCCTTCTTGGTAATTGACACAACATCTGCAAGTGGGCTTTTTATTTATCCATTCATTTAATATTCATTGAGCATTGTTTTGCAAAAGACACTGTTTCAGGCACAGACATTATTAGGATATAAAAGATACACAGTCCCTTCCATTATGGAGTTTGCGTTCTAGTAAATGTTAGATGTAAGACAACTTGCAGACACCGCTAATTACTTAGATATGACTGTGACAAGTGCTTAAAGAAAGAGAGTGCTGTGAGACCCTATAGTAGGAAAGCCTGACTCAGCCTGTAGGAAGGGAGGATGAGCAGAGCTTTAAAGAAAGAATGGGGCTCACCCTGGCCAGGTAACTCAGTTGGTTAGAGCTTTATCCTGACACACCAAGGTTGTGGGTTCAATCCCTGGTCAGGGCACATACAAAAAAAGGAACCAATGAATGCAAAAATAAGTGGAACAACAAATTGATGTTTCTCCTTCTCTCTCCCCTTGTCTCTCTCAAATCAATTAATAAATAAAAAATTGAAAAAAAAAAAACTCTAAAAAAAGAAAAAGAATGGAGCTGGTGGGGCAGGAGAGGTGTTTCAGGTGGAGGGACTATATGTGAAGCACCTGAGACAATAACTAGATGGACTTATTTTGTGGCCTTGAAAGAAGGCAGGTGCAACTAGAGCTTACAGAGCCAGACTGGAGGTGTGGAGCTGCAGGGGCAGGTAGGAGCTTTGTCAAGCTGTGTAGATCTAGTAGCCACTATTGTCTGTTTCCTATAGCAACTGGAAAGCCATTGTAGAATGTTAAGCAGAGGCATGAAGTGGTTGAAGGAATGAAGGGCTGTTTGAGTTACAGATATAATCATTTTACTAAACAGTACAGGGAGACTAGAACACTTGATGAATCTATACAATTGTCTTAATTTTAGAGAATAGTTTCTTTCCTGGTGTGTGTGTGCGTGCAATTCTATATTGTTTTGAGCCACTTGCTATAATTGGAAAGTCTTAACATGAGCAAAAACAGAGCTGAAATGTATGATTAAAGAAATACAAAACAGCACCACTAATCACAAATAAGGACCACTGATTAAAGAAATACAATTAATATTTTGGAAACGCAAAAGAGATTTTTCCAAAGTAATGATACAGATTTAATTATTGAAAGTTAGTAACACATGTATGGATTCCTTTTTTTTCCAAGGCTACAACTTTAATTATAAACCATCATAATATCTGCACATTGTTCATAATGAATGGTTGAATCATATAGTTATAGCTAATTAAAAACCATTACAAATGTATTTACTATTTTTAAATATGTTCCTATTTCATTACAAATGGCCAATTGAACACTTCCACATCCATTACAGTATTATATTTCCATTTAATTTACTATTAAGATTTCTTAGACAGCACAGTATAATAGTAGCTATTGTACATTATAAATATTTCATCATCTCTCTATGGTAATCCATTTTTCATTTGCTTGCCAAAACTTATGAAGTGCTTATTAAACATTGATAAATAATATTACAGCACATGATATGAAATATTGCTCTCTTGCAAATCAGCTTATTGGTAAACCTTGGAGTTGGTGTTACTTTAATTTGCATTATCCTGTCTATATGCTTCATTATAAGCCATGAATACTGCTATATCATTGGGTTGGCAGAGGGAATGAATTACTTCCAGTGAAATGTTCACCAACTTAAACAATTTTCTTGTTCTACAGAGGTAATTAAGTGCCAGTTAGTCTGTGAGGGAGGGTCAGTAGGAGTAACAGTGCTCTTTTCCATCTAGAAACTTCTCAGACTCATTGGAAGTCTTCAAGTCTTCTGTGTCCAACTTTCCTTACAGACTTTCTTTAATTTAAGTCTCTCTTTGGTCAAGTTGGGCATCATTCTGTTCAGTACTTCCATAGTGGCTTGAATTTTTTTGCTATAAGTTGAGATAGGCATTTAACATGGCAAGTAAAAATTATGGATGAGAAAAAAAGAATCTCTTCTATGTTTTAGTTAATAGAATCACAATGTTAGAGTTGCACAAGAATTTTTATAATCATTTAACGTGGTGATGCTAAATCTCACACCTTCTCCTTCCATGGCAGACATCACTAATTGAGCACAATAATCCTTTCTGCTGAGTTTGAATTCGGTCTGAGAATTGAAACACTGTCTTCCAGGCTGCCCCTATCAATCACTCTTAATGTGACTTCAGATGAAATATATTTACTGTTCCTCATCATGTGTAGCATCCCATTATACGGCAAGGAAATGAAAGCTGCTAAGAATGAAATGATTTGGCCAAAGTTTCTCTTCTGGTCAGGGCCAGAGCTAGGGCCTAAGCCCTGGAATTTTAAATTCAAACTAGCATTTGTCCTATCATCTCTGATACAACTTTTCTTCCCCATATACTTTGACCTTCCAAAGGCCTTTCCACGTGACCACCTTTATTTTCTCATGCAGTTTCAATGATGGAAATTGGAAATCATTCATAATTTCCCACATTAATTATTTGAATTGTGTTGTCATTTTTTTCTCCCCAGGTTTGATCCTTTTCAGGGATGCCTATAGCTAAAGTATGGACATTCAGTAGGATACATGGTGGGAAAATATTTTTAGGTATTACATGCATGCATACCTGGTGTAAAATTATATAAAGTGTCAATTATATGCTACTACTATTCACACCACAGCTGCTTATCTTAATCCCAAAGTTGAATTTATTTTCTAATGTGCAACAAAATAAAGGTTCTTTTTTTAAGTAAGGAAAAATATTCAAGAAGGACAGCATGATATTCTTGTTTATTTGCAAGAACAAGAATGATAGACCTTATATAACTACCTGAGGAAAATATGAGATTGTACGGAGAAAGATGTTACTTTTTCTTGAGAGAAGGATAACAAAGGAACTACTCTGATTATATTTAAATAGATGCTCAGTGTGGCACCAACTTTATGGGTGCTGAGAATTGTAATGGGCCTCCTATTAAAAATCACATTAACCCTCCATTGACTCTAATGACTTCTGTCTTTTGGGAGTTGGGTTTCTTTCTTTATTCCATATGGGACTTATTATCCTGAGGGAAAGTTAATAAGATCTCTTCCAGACCTGCTTTGCCATGAAGCCTTGTTAAATTCCAAGACTAATAGGAAATGAATTGAGCTAATAAAAAGATACCTTAACAGTTAAAAAAATCTTGGGGAAAAGTTTTGGAAAGACCGTTGGCCATAGCATTAAATAACAACCTTAAACTTTAGCTACAGAGCTTATAATGATAAAAAAAATAGTAATTTTCTTATCCTGATGATACATACATAGCTTCTCCTTTTCTTTATTAACTTCATGATTAACTATTTGGGATGGCATTCATGAAACTAAGAAGTGGCTTGTCAGTTTGCACAAAGTGCTGATAATGAACTTCCTAAGGCACCTCTACTGTTGGGCAAAAAATAGGCTAGATAAATTTATACCATGTCATACCAAATGACAGACGCTCATCCATTCTCTGGTTTCAAACAAGGTATCAGAAACCAGTTGAGTTTCTTGACAGATATAACCCAGAATTGACATTTATATAAGACCAATTCATTTTATAACAGTGATGACTCACTTTAAGAAGAAGGTATCGTAACAAACTTAGCAGGTATTTTGAGCAACTAGGAGTGGAAAGTCTTATAGTTTGACATTGTTTTCAGGGGTTCTTGGAAAAGTGAAGTCTAAGGGACAGGAAGCCTAGGGACTTTCAGTTGCTACTTATGGACCCCTAAGGGGCTTGGGTGAGCGAGAAATGTCTTTTCTATAATATGTAATGGGTTGGTTGGCACAAACGATGTGATAGGAATCTGAGGAAAATGAGGAGAAGAACGTTTTCTATCTTTTGAAGTGAAAAGAAAAAAGGATAATACCGCATTTTTTAAAGGAAAGTTAACAAAAGTAAACAGCTAGATTTCTCTCATATTTTTCTCAAAGTGATATATTCCTTAAACATAAACAATGGAGTGAAGGTTTATATTCCCCACCGTATTTTCCTCTAAATAGAGATGGTAGGAGTTTTAGCTTGCTAAGTATTCAGCACCAACATGAAGGGTATGAAGGATACAGTTTGGAGTCAGATGACCTTGATTCAAACCTCAAAACTGCTTGTAGATATGTACCTTCAGGCATGTCACATAACATTCTGCATCACATGGGTAGAAATCTATCAAAGAAACTGGTGATCACTGAAGAACTAGAGAGTTTTAATCAGAAAGGGAGTTTCCGATGAATTTTATTTTTATTTGAAGAGTGTAGTGAAATTCTCTCTACACTTCTTTTCTTCTGGCCCTCGTTTGTAACAACCCCTGGGCTTAAAATGTTATCTTGAAGAGGGACTTAGTGATTGTGAAATTCAAGAAGCTAACTAGCCCTGCTGTTTATTCCAGGAGTGATTTTATTCATTTCTCCTTGGTTCTTTGGTATTTACTTATTATTTATGTTTTATTATAAACCATGTTTTTGATGGATCCACAAACATAGATGGATCAGTAGTTCAATAACTTTGGTGATGTAGATGCATTGATATAGCCTTTATGGCAATGAAAAAATTATGTAATAGCTATATTCTAGGTGTGGGGTAAGTTATATATTACAGGTTTGCCATCATTACAAATAACACAAGTTAGGAGGGAAAGAAAATTTCATGTCTAAAGCCCAATCTCAAATGCAGACACCAGAGTTATTGTGGTAAGGGATCTGTTTAATTTTTATACCCCTTCATTTATTTATTGTTGAGTACATATTGACCATAGTGACAGCGACAACAAGCAGACCATACAGCAATGTCACATGGCTGTTGGTGGGGGTGTCCAAGGTGCCAGGCACAGAACTAACTAGGTGTTGACATGCATTTTACATTTACTCTTCCTAACAGCCCTGCCAGGCACTCCTTACAGATTCCTTTTTTTTTTTTTTTCCTTTAACAGATGAGGGAATGAACCTCAAAGTGTTATATAACTCACCAAAAGACACATAGCTGGCAAGTAGAGGGGGAAGCCTATGAAGCCAAGTTGAGCTGATTCCAAGTCCAAGCAGTTCAAAGCTGTCCATTGCATTGTCACCCCCAAACTGGATGCTTTTTAATTTCTATTTCAAGATAGTAACTTCTTGTGTGACTCACTGGAATCTGAATCTTCTTCATCGTGTCATATTTATTTCCTTTTTTCCCCTTTACTGGAATAATAGAAAGGAAAGAAGGAAGGGAGGAAGACAAGGGATGAAAGGAAAGAAGAAAGAAAGTAAAAAAGAGAAAGGCTCATTTAAATTAACTCAGTTTTTGAGGGTTTTAGTTCTTATTTCTTGACAGGATGATATACTTCTGTTGTAAAAAATTATCTGTTTTCCTTCTGTAACCAATTTGTTAATCATGTTTTGGTGACTGGTTTTTGGGCACATTTCCCAGAAACTTTAAAGCAACCCTTAACAAACGCTAATAAGTCTGTATGCAGAAGTAGCCTATTACTATTCATGGACAGTATTACGTAGAATTAAAGTTTTGGAAACTACGCCAAACACATTCAGTGAGACATGAAAGTAAGTTGAATTTCCATTTGGTTTGCTTCTTGCTGAGCCTTCAAATTATAAAGTGAAGCAAAGCCAAAAGATTAATACAATGAAAACAAAGATTGGGAAATTAAATGACACGATACAATTTTCTGCCTCATCGGGCTGGCACCAATAATATGCAAAGGGAAGTCTGCTTATTGTTGGTTAGTTGCTATATAAATGCAGGACAATCACTCTCCTTCTTGAGGCAGGCTATTTTCTTGAATTATATAGCCATTGACTCTTCCAATTACCAGCGCCCCCACACACAGTTCAGCTTTATCTGTTTTTCTTTTTTTTTAAACTTTCTGCTCAACCACAGTATTATTATTCGTGTTTACACAGGTACATGCTTTTACATTATCTGAAATATTTTAATGATAGCTCCAGGGCATAAGTAAAAACTTGGAGCCTGCTCATAATTCAATAATAATAATAATATTTTATAAAATGGATCTTTATGGGTACTTGAAGGCCATAATAGTCTATCTCTAAATCATGCCTATCAGAGAAACATTAGCTCATGGTTGATATCTCACATTTGGGCTTCTATTGGCATGCCACCCGTAATGTATCATTGCTGATCATTGTCAAGATTCCTTCTAAGAGATTTATGTGATAAGAAATGGCTTTAAGCTACCTCTAATGTTATTTGAAATTACTTTTACCACAGTTGTGTTCAAAGGCTGTCATGTCTATACCACCAAAATTCTCCAGATGATTCAGACATCCTCTGGAGAATTAAATTGTTCATTAGCTTTCAAATTCTCCTCGAATGCTGCCAGACAATATAAATCAGTCAACAGTAATCAATCTCCTGCCAAGTGCAGAGCACTATACTTGATCTGAAGAGGGTAAAACGTAGAACAGACTGCTGCTGGCCTCCAGCATTACTTCCAGGTCATCTGCAGATACCAACCGAAAGCCAAGGGTGTAGACACCACCTACTTCCCCCAAGATCCAAGGCCTTCGGTAGGATTCTTGCTCTTTTCTGACAAAGCCAAATCCTTTCAAATGGGAAACTGAACAAGAGAGTGAGCCCATACATGCATGCACATGTTTTCACTCTTTGTTATAATGGAGGACACAATGTTCAAAGAAAAGCATATTTACTATAGAGCATAATCAACTTTTCACGTGTTTAGTGGAGTTGACTTAGTTATTCCACTCTGGAGTCCTATAAATACTTCTTTTTAGAAATTGATTTTTAGAGCTTTTTCCCCTTTAGATTTCTCAAGTCTCTAGAGATAGTGATGTCCAGTTTTCCATTTAAACACTCAAAATGCTTAAAAGATCTGTAAATCCTTTTAAATAATGGCTAGTGAAAATCAAAGCTGCTGGTGGTCAAGCATCCAGAACTGAAAGGGAAAGTTTGGGGTGAATCATATGAAGTAGGAGCAGAGTAGAGAGAGAGGACCCATGTGGCTGCTAGATTTTATTTTCTTTCCATTTTTAAAAGTGGTACCTTGGGTTTCAGTCAATTTTTGCAAAACAAACAAAAACAACAGCCATGCATTGTTTTTATTTTCTAGTTTCCTCCAAATTTTGTCTTTTGCTTGCATCTCAGATCTGATTGGGATGAAGACAGTCAAAACTTGCTCTGGGGTCATCTGCTTCGAGACTTTCCAATTTGGCTATTTTGAAACATGGTACTAATACTGAAGGTAATGAAGCTGAAAGATTGAGCAGAATTCTCACCCTGGCTCTCGTTATTAAGTTTTTATCTTTTATTTTTTAAGATTTTTAAAATTTATTATTTCTAGAGAAAGGGGAAGGGAGAGAGGCAGAGAGGGAGACAGAGACATCAATGTATGGTTGCCTTTCACCTGCCTCCAGCTACAGACCTAGCTGGAGATCTGGCTTGCAACCTGGTTATGTGCTGTGGCTGGGAATCAAACCAGTGACCCTTGGGTTTGCAGACCAGCTCCTTATCACCTGTGTCACCAGCCAGGGCCAAGTTTTCATCTTATCAGTAGGAATAAACTACCTTTATCCTAGAAAATGAATACTTCATATTTTGTACAACATTCTGAAGTGAATTTAGGATCTGCGTTATTTCATTTGAGAGAAATACACTGAAATGTGTCATCTCATCTCTTTGGACCTGACAGAGTACATGGAGACTAAAGAATTTGGTTTGGCTTATTGTTGAAATGGAAGCTTCGGGTTTTCCTCACTGCCTTTCCAGAGATGGTCTGGCATGAGTAAGTGCGTGGGCTCTGTAGTATGACTGCCTTGATTTGAATCTGGTCTCTACCACTTAGAGCTATTGACCTTGGGTCAATTACTGCACCTCTCCCTGCCCTAATTTCTTTAGCTATAAGATGGAAATAATGTTTGGGCATTTATCATAAAGTCATTGTGAGTACAAATTGAGTTACACATATGGAGTGCTTAGCAGAGTCTTTGTCTCTCATCTCAGATATTTTTCCTGGTCTAAAATGTCTTAGGTAATAAAGTAGTTCAAGAAAAATAAAGGTTAATAAAAAGGATGATGACAAACTCTTAATGATTAGTAACAGTTTTCTGGGCTGTGAATGCTCCTTTCGATTTTCTTTACCCAATATTTCAGACTCTTGATGCTTTCATTACCTTGGGGGCAGAAGAAGAAGGAATGAAGTGCAAAAGCACAGTGGGCAGATTTTCTAATAGACTGTCTTCCTAGATGAAGAAGCATTACAAGTACTTCAGTCTTCAATGCACTCTATTGCTACTGAACAATAATAATAAATGCATTTAGGTTTCACCCACTTTTTGGGAATCAGATAAAGAGAAACATGATCCTTGGTGTATTGTCAAGGAAAAAAATTTAATAAAATTTCAAGGCACCTAACATTTCTACAGTGTTATAAATTTGTTCCTATAAGAAATGATTGTATACTGAAAAGAAAAATAAAAAAAAAAGCATAGAGTTTGGAAAGTTTCTTAACTTTCTAGACCATATCTAACAATGCTTTTGGCTATTACTGAAAAAGCTATTGTAGGGGATCGATGGTAGAATGATTTCATTGACTTCAGCTAATTTTTTTGCTAAATAATTTGTCTCCAGTGGTCTATAAATTGATGTAAATGTCCCTATTTTCAGCCCTGCATGATTCACTCCTGTTGAAACATTTTTCTGTGATGTTGATTTTTCTGTTTCTATGACAATGGTGGAGTTAGCAGGAAAAAATTTTTCCCTTGAAAATGTAAAACTAGGGGTAGAGATTAAAAGCCTACAGGATTTATTTTTATTTAAATTAAAATATATTTTGATGATGACTCTGAAAATGACATTGGTAAAATCAGTACTTGTTTTTGGCATAGGGAAACATAGTTTCAAAATGCCAGTGGTGGTTCACAAAAGAAAATACCTTCCTTTCTACTTAATTCACACTCCATTGAATCACAAAAATAGGAGTTAACTTTGCCAGAGTAGTAATTTTCAAGTAAGTGACCCCAGGAAACACAAGGTCAAACTACCCTAAGGCTATTTAGTATAGTTTATAAAGTTTAGACTTTTATTTCGATCAGTAGGTCAGTCATTGAAGGGTTAAAGATGAGCTTGGTGGAAGGAGGAGGGAACCGTGGGGTCCATTTCCTCAAGCTCTATTTAGCATTCATGGCAGGTTGAGTCACACCAGTTTTTATTAAATGATGCATAATTCAGTGATAAATTGGTTTAGCGCTGCCTGTTACAAGTCAGGTCTGAGGTTTTACAGGGGTCAGTCTAGAGGCACCGTGGCTGTTTCATGTCATTAGTTCTCATTCGGTTGCAATGTGTAACCACTCTAGCACATGTCTTTCATTAGTGGGTACAATGCACGCTTTGTGTGTGAACATCCTTAGATGGTAAAAGCCAATTTAGAGCTTTCTCACCTTCCTTTTATGTCAGCGGATTCCAGCAGACCACATGTGTGCGGAGCTAAAGGTTTTGGTGGTGGGGTCAGGCTCATTTCCCATTTGCATTGCATCCTGCCCAGCTGATCCAGACTAGAAGCTCTCTCTGAAGTTAATGGGTGTTGAGCACTGGATAAGACCAGAGTGTCAACTTGCCAAACTTCCTCCTCTTTGGAATTCAGAAAGCTCTTGTAACACGACTTCCTTCATAAAGCTTTCTTTTGCTAAGTGGAAGACAGAGTGAGTTATTTCCCCCCTCCCCCGTCAACTCAGATATAAAACCCAGACTTCTGTTATCTATCAACACATACACCCCTTGCCCGCCCCCTACTGGTCCAAATGCTACTAACAATGTAATTAGATTTTGGTAAGGTTTCTGTGTGGGCAAGTAGTTTGCCTGCTTGTTAATTAGTTCCCTGTGGGTATATCCATCAGTAATTAATACAAAGCCAGGGATTTAAAACATTTTGTAGAGAGTCTATGTTTAACCGTGAACACATGGACATTTTATAAAACAGATGATGGTTTCTATCTCACTCAATCTCTCCACCTCTTTCTTAGAATCATTTTTTCAGTTGAGGTAGATAAGTTTGGGAAGGTGGTTTGTAGCTGGGGTAGGGCAGGTTCTGTGAGTCAGTCAGATACATACTTGGTATCTGCATACCCAGGATCGTCCATAGAATACAGCTTTGCATTTGGACTACTGGGGGTTTGCATCTGGGTTCCATCACTTCTTGTAAATGTGATATTCTGGTCTGATTATGTGACTCTCTGTTTTCTCAGTTGAAAAGATGTTTACCATAACACATCTCTCCTGAGTATGTACTCAATGAGACAATATATTTAAACATACCCAGGGAGGTGCCTGACACACAGCTGGCACTCATTCATTCATTCAACAACTATTTTGAGGACCTACTATGCACCAGGCACTTTTCAAAGCATGGATAATACATCAATGAATGAGAGACACAAACACATGCACAAAATGTGTACAGTAAGATGAGTGGGACAACACACCTAGTAAATAATGTACTATAGCATACGGTAGGCAGGGTAAGTGCTATGGAGGAAACAAAGGTGGGTACAGAGCAAGGAGTGCAGGGTCATTCGTAGGATGGTCAGGTAAGGCTTCTCTAGGAGAGAGGCATTTGAGCAAAGACTTAAAGGAGATGAGTAAAATAAGGATATGTGGGGAAAGAGCATTCCAGAAAAAGGGAACAGCCCATGAAAGAACTGTGCTTGGCATGGCTTAGCCAGTGTGGTGGGGACAAGCGTAGTGGGAGATTAGGCAATATGGACCATTTCACTTATGACTTCAAGGTCATTTTGAGGACATTGGTTTTTATATTAAATTGAGAATAATTGGAGGGTTTTGACCAGAGGAGTGATGTGATCTGACTTAGGGTGTTAATAGAATTCTCCTGAAAATAGGCTGTAAGATGGAGTCTGTGCATGGTATATTTATTTTGGAAATGTCCTCAGAAGCAATACCTGTGAGGGAGCTGGGGCCTCCCACTAGGTGGAAGGATCAGTTGAAATGCAATCCAGCTGCTCCAGACTCCTCAGCTGACCCACAGGGAGTCCAGGAGCTGGCATGGCCCTTCAGAGTTGTCTCAACTTGAGGAAACAAAGTGATACTTGTTGTACTTCCAGATTGATCAGTCATTGCTTACACCTTACAGGAAGGTCAATACTTAAGTGAGGCAGCTCTTGTTGGATGAAGCCAATTCCGAGAAGGAGAATCAAATGCAAGCTATTGGCAGCCAACACGCACAGTTGCTGGGGTAGCAAGTATCTCAGCATCTTGAAGGTAGGAAGGATCTGTGTGGTGCCCCGTAGCCTGCCCCACACTCGTGTTTTATCAAGTCCATACTCACTGCTATGTTGAGAATGTGCCATCATGATAAAGGGTGAGATGGCCAGGTAGTAGACTATTGCAAAACCTGGGAGAGCAACGATGGTGACTTGGATCAGAGTAGGGTGATAGCAGTGGGGAAGGGAGAAGGTACAGGAACCTGGATACCTTTTGAATGGAAGGAACACTGACAGGATTTACTGAGAGATTGGATGTAAGCTGTTAAATCAGAAAGAAGTCAAGGGTAATTCTAAGGTTTCGGCCTGAACAACTAGGAGAGACTTGCTATGAATGGGGGTAGGGAAGACTGTGAAGGAAGCACTGAGGGGGAGTCAGGAGCTGAACTTGAGACATGCCAAGTTAGAGGCACCTACTCCACATCCAAGTGGGTGTGCTAAGTAGGCAGTTGGATATAGAATTTGAGCAGCAGAGGTATTTTGGGAATCCTTGGCATGTACATGGTATTTAAGACTGTGAAACTGAATGAGATCACTGCATGCAGTGAATATATAAGAGAAGTTCTAGGGATGGTCCCTGTACCAGCTTCCTTTGGCTGGCTACCTTTATCATTAGTAAAGAAGATCCTCTCGCAGTAATAATGTTTAACCAAATATCTGGCTACCCTGTGATGCAGTCAAATTAACCCATAAAAGTAACCATCACAGTATGTAAGCCCAGTGCTTAGAGCATAGTAACTACTCAAGCAACAGCGGCTGTGATGATAGTTGCCCTTGTTCTTCCATACTGGCTGAGTTAGGGATGAGGAGCTTCAACAGCCGTCTGAGAATCTTCCTTGTTTATGCCCCTCGTGCGCTTTTATTTTAATCATCTGTTTATCAAGCTATCAGTATTCTGCAGCCAAAAGAATTTAAAAGCCAATTAACCCCGGTGGCTGGATACTTCCAGCAGCATAACATTGTTCCACACGTGACAGTCGGCGCAGGGCAAGATGAATGTGTGGCCTCCAGAGGCTCATTATTCATCTGTCCCTTTGCTGCAAAATGTGCTAGGTCTGTGAAGCATCCCTTGGTTGTATTTTACTTTACAGCACCCTGCATTGACCATTTTGCAAAATAATGGTCTTCTCCTTATCAGCTCATCTGCTGCCAGTTAGTAATTTATCCGAATGGATTCTTTCAGCATCAATATCCAGTACAGGTCCAGGTGAGGAACTGGTTGTAATGATGGTGGGCCACAGTGCCGCAGACAGGATTTCAAGTACCCATCACTTACACTGGCAAAATGGATGCTAAGCAGAGATTGCTATTTTCTGGAAGGAAAGACATCTGGAACTGTGTACAAATCGTTTCAGAAGAAAATGCACCTTTGAATGTGCATACAAATCTGCATACTGTTGTTCATTTGGAAGTCTGGCTTGTATGCATATTTAAACCTATGCTTTTTGTTTGTTTTATGTCTGAGGAATGCTTCTTCATAGAAAGGGAGCCTGATATGGTATAACAAGGTGTGTTTAGTAAGGTTTAATTTTTCTCCCCATCTCTGGTCTTCTTTCCAATTTAAATCAATTTTTGAAGTCATGTGGGAAGAAGATAAACAGATCATCCTATATTTATTGTCCCAGAGTAAGTCCGAGTATTTGCTTACTTTGTTAGAAAGGTAGTGTCCACTATTCCTGGGGTGGGAGCAAGAGAAAGCACTTTGTTGTTCTGGAGACAGCCTATCACCTCCCTGGATTCCTGCATCTGCCTTCTTCAGAGGACAGTTTGAAAACCTGTGTTGTAGATGATGACTTGAAATTCATTTGTTGCCTTCTTTCCCCACTCCCAGCCCGCTCTTACCTCTTATTTCAGCTGTTAGTGTAGAAAAATTGAATGGGATTTTTCCACTTAAGCTTAAAATATTTGAACTACTTGTGTCCACCAACATTGATTTTGTGAGTGGTCATGCTGGTCATTGTGATAGCTGATGGAAACCACTTGGCTTCCAAATATTTCTACACAGCAACTTTTCAGGTTGGTTTAAATGCGTAACATTTAAACTAGCCTAAGGCAATTCCAATGAATGAGTTTTAGCCTTCCAGTATTTTTACTTCCTTCCCCCGCTCTAATACTGCTGTCCTGGTCTTTCTTCCAGGTTTCCTGCCATAGATACTTAGGAATAGCTGATCAAATATGTTACTTGGATCTTGGGGTATTTTTTGTGTGGGACCTGGGGACTTGATTAGCTTCTCTGTCTCCCACTCCCAATGGCTACCTTTGTTACTCCTTTAAATCTGTGATCAAGTTCAGTAGAGTCACAGATTCATGAATTATGATTGTGAGATAGGGAAAAGATCTGATACTGTCTAGGCAGGGGATAGTGGCATGAAGCATTTGCCCGTGTTTGGCTATGAATTACATGACAACACATGTACCCTTGGAGGTGGCAGTGCACCTGCAGTGAGTGGTGAAGCCAGGCTTCCCCAGGGGTGATGGATCATGGCTGTATTTGCCATCTGAATGGATGGGGTTTCCTGCACTCCAAGGAGACTATGACCTACTTCTGAAGTCCTATGTGCATGATTCTCATGGTAAAAGGAAATTTTCCAGAAATGGGAGTTTAGGGAGAAAATTATTTCTTTACGCCACCAAGACTTGAGTGGATGTTTATCAGTCTTTGTTTAAATTCATAACTTGTAATAGAAAGTTTTAAGGTTGCTTTTGTTCAGTTCTGAATATAATTATATATTCAACTAGCAATTAAGGTATAAATAATTCACTTTTGAACATTTTGTAATTAGCTGAGACATAAATACTAGATTGAGGTTTTCACTGATTTTCCATAGGTTTTATGCTTGTTATTAATTTTTTCTTTTGATACAATTAAAACACTCCTAAATATGCTGAAGTATATGTGCATGTGCAAATGCAAATGCTCATATAGGCAGGAGTCAGGAGTGTCATATGCTATGCCTAACCTCAAAAAAAGCTAAAAAATTCATGAACAAAGCCACCCTGTTATGAATCCTAACAGTTTTCTGATAAGATAAACAATAACACTTAATTAGAAGCTAAAATTTTTAATTAAGATGATTCTGCAGTAATTATCTTAGTTGTCTGCTTCACTGGATTTTAACGAAAAAGATTGATTAGGTATAAAAGTAGTAGCGTAATTAAACATTCAGGATTTCACTGGCCACTGTGGGGAAATATATATATATAATATATATATATATATATATATATATATATATATATAATACATATAAGATTATATATGTATATATAATCTTATTTATTATTTTTAGAGATAGGGGAAAAGAGAGAGGCAGAGAGGCAGAGAGGGAGAGAGACATCAGTGTATGGTTGCCTTTCACCTGCCTCCAGCTACGGACCTGGCTGGAGACCTGGCTTGCAACCTGGTTATGTGCCCTGGCTGGGAAACGAACCAGCGACTTTTGGGTTCACAGACTGGTGCCTTATCCATTGTGCCACCAGCCAGGAATCTGATATTTTTAATATGCTTTGCAATAGTAATGAATAGATGTTAGAAGTTCCAACACAAACAAGTGCTGGCGAGGATGTTGAAAAAAAGGAAATCCTTTGCACTGTTTGTGGGACTTCAGACTGGTGCAACCACTGCAGAAAGCAATATGGAGATATCTCAAAAAATTAAAAATGGATCTGCAATCCCACTTATGGGCATATATTCAAAGAAACTCAAAAACCAAATCTTTGAAAAAAACTTAAGCACCCCTATATTTGTTGCAGCATTATTTGTAATAGCCAACATATGGAGCAGCCCAAATGTCCATCAGCAAAAGAGTTGATAAAATAACCATGGGACATTCATGCAATGGTTTACTCAGTCTTAAAAAAGAAGAAAAATTTACCCTTTATAATAGCATGGATAGACCGGGAGAACATTATGCTGATAGAAATAAGCCAGTCAGAGAAAGACAAATACCATGTAATTTCACTCATATGTGAAATCTAATGAACAAACTGAACTAACAAGCAAAATAGAGACAGACAGAGAGCTGGATGACAGCTCTGATGGGTGGTTAAGGGGTACAGGGATCAAGCAAAAAGGAAGAGGACTCACAGACATGGACAGCAGTGTGGTGATTGCAGAGCGGAGGTTCTTATAAGGAGTTTAAATGGTAATGGAACAAAATACAATAAAACAAGAATGACAAATTAATTAATCATTCAGTAAAAGGGAAATTAGAATAAAAATAAGTTCAACAAGCAAATATTTTCAAGATCTGGAGGAAATTTTCTTTCTTTTTCTCTTGTTAGTAAGAAACGCTGAGTAATTGGCTTCTAAATTGCTTAAATTTCTTCCTTGCTTTAGAATGTAGTGTTCAATGAACAAGTTCTGGATGTTCCAGGATCAGTTTTCATTATCTCAATCAGTCTGTGTTGGCCATTTGCTAGGAAATTGGTGTGGGTTAAGAAGGCGTGGGTAGTATTGGATGAATTAATGCATCCTAGCTTCATAGACCCATCCTAACCTTGTAATCCTGCTTCCCTTGGGATGGTGCTATCTATAATCCCCTGAGTTAACCATTGACTGACAGAACCAACAGTGCTGACTAGACATGAGTGAAGAAGAAAGTCACAATAATCCAGGGAGGTTGAGGTTAATCCTCAAGTTCATTATAGAGCCCAGAGTGAGTTTCAGGCAACTTGGTTCATGAGGTGGCTAAATTTCTGTGCTGATGAGGTGCTAAACATTACAAACACTGTATTTGAATATTGCATTACAAACACTGTATTTGAATATTGCATTACAAACACTGCATTTGAAGCTGAGGGCTCTGGATTTGAAACTTAGATCCTTGATTTATGAATGATAGAATCCTGGGGAAGATACCCTTTTTATCTTTTTAATAATGTAGACTCTGGAATCTGTACATTTAATTTCAGGAGACTAAGGTAAGAATCAAATGAAACAGCAAATACAGAAATGCCAAATCGTGCAAAGCATGATTCTTTTATTTCTATATTTATTTGTCAATGTATCGGACAACCGATATATCCAAATACTGTGCCACATAGGGACAATTCAAGCATGAATAAGTTTTCAAGAGCAGTCATTCTAAGTGGGGAGATGTATAAATAGATAGAAAATTACCATTCAGTGTGATAAATACCAGGCTAAAAGTATGCTTGGAATGTTCTGAAAGCCCAGAGAAGCATCTAATTCAGACTGAAGAATTAGGGCATGCTTCCTGGAGAGAATGACACTTGATCTGAACTCTGATGGATGAAGACAGTTCAGAAAATCAAGGTGGGAATGGCATCCTGAGCGGAGGGAGCTGCTTGAACAAAGGCCTGCAGGCAGTGGCCTAGTAAGGAAAGAGCCTGAGCATTCCCTCAGGGCAGGGAGAGTAGCAGAGATGGGCAGTAGACACGAACATGTGACCGTTATCCTGTGAGCTTTTAGGTGTCTTAGAGAGATTTTAGCCAGGTGCATGCATGGTCAGATTTATGCTTTGGTAACTTTATTTTGGTAGCACTGTAGAGGCTAGATGAGAGAGAATATTGGGGTGAGAGGGAGAAAAGCTGAGAAATGTGTTTATTCTACAAAAAATTTCTCTGACTAATATGTGCCAAACACTTTATAAAGTGTTGGCAAAAAAAGTCTTGTGAGGCAAGATTCCTGTCCTCAGAGTGCTTATGAAACATTGTCATAGATGCATAAGTAAAACATCACTCTCTGGGCTCTGTGATAAGTGCATGGCTGAGGCTGTTATGAGTTGCTACCCAGGTGAGATGGGAGGAAGAAATGGATTGATACTATAGCAGTGCAGGTTGAGAGTGAAGAGGTATCATAAATGTACAAGTTATTATATACCTAGTTGTCTAATACAGAGGATGGGAAGCTTTTCCTCTTGGGCATCCTGACCACCCTGTCATGGTGTATACTGTAAGTGCCATCAGAACTTCATAAGGAACCCCCCATCCCTACTCCCTGCCCCCCGATAAACACACTTAATCTTGAACCTGAGATAGTTTCCTGGATATTCTGGGCTCTGTGTGCCATTAAGGAACTACACAGAGATAAGGACTGTGTTTATTTAATATTAGCAAGGAGAAATAGTGCCTCTGGCATTTTGCTAAAAAACATATTACTACGACTTTAACTGAGCCACTGAAGGCTCAGTTCTCCTGGGAAGGAAGGTTGGTTTATTCCACCAGCCCATGGTCCAGTGAGGGGCTGGTTGAAGGCAGGAGGGATGCAGAGCAGGCTGCAGTAGAGAAAGACCATAGTTCCAGCCTCTACCTTGTATTCTATTGCTGAGATGAGATGTAGCTTACTCTACCCTTCAGTGTCTGTCCCACTGCATTCACTGCATGGGTGTTTGAAAAATTAAAAATTACTACTTGCAGCCCTTGCTGGTGGCTCAGTGGATAGGTGCTGTCCTGTGAACCCAATGGTCACTGGTTCGATTCCCCAGCCAGGGCACATAACCAGGTGGCAAGCCAGGTCTCCAGCCAGGTCCTTAGCTGAAGGCAGGTGAAAGACAACCATACATTGATGCTTCTCTTCCTTTCTTCCTCCCTTCCTGCCCTCCTCTCTAAAAATAATGAATAAAATCTTTAAAAAAAATTACTACTTTCCCCTCCTGTATATTCTGGCCCTTTCCTTTTTTCCTTTTCTAATACAACTTGTATGATCATCTCATTAATATTCTTTCATGATTTGTATATTCAATGTGGTGACAGCAGTTAAGTGACCATTTAGCCTAGAGGTGACAGAATGACAACAAATTATTTGTATTAATTTCACAAGTGACCTAGATGAGAAAAAGGTATCACCTAGAGACTGAGGTTTTTAAGACTGTCAGGAGGCTCTAAAGTGACCTGGCCAATGCACCTTTGGAATGTAGTTGCTAAACTTCACATTAGGTGGTTATCTTGTTGGGGAATATTTGAGATTGTGCATTTGGTGGTTAGATTATATTAAAGGATGGACTACTTGTGCCTGGCACATTGTGGGCAATACATAAAGTAAATCAAGCCATTTCTAATGAGCAAGAGAGGCCATGAAGCAACCTGGCTACAAAGTGAGCTGGATAGTGCTATGAATGACCAAGATGACAGAGATAGCCATGCTGTGAGGAAGCTCTGCTCAGCCTTTATTTTTGCATGGCACTGGGCACTTGGGCAAACTATGCCCTGCCTATTTAATTCCTCTCTCCTGTGTCTGATATAGAGTTCCTTTGAGAGGGGAAAGCAATGGTACATACCAATTCTACTTATGGGACTGTTAGCTAATGCTGCCTGCATAGGAGGATAATGGTAGTCATCCATGCCACTATGTTACATGAACTTTTTTGGAGTAGGTGATGATCCATTACTTAAATTTGGAAACATGGGAGGCAATTTAGGAGATCTCCTTAGGATGGGAAACTACTAGGCCCAGAAGAATCTATAATTTATGAGTTGTAAAGCCAGTTCATTAATGTTACGTTGACATGGAAAAAGGAAAGGCTTATAACCTGGTCATTTCTTCTCATCAAAATATTTTACATGCAAAACAGAATGTTCAGTTTGTGGCGCTTAACAGTTAATTGTTTTTTTCACGTACCTGTTAGCAAATGGGGTGGCAGATGAGAAATGAGTTACATTTCTCATGTTACATTAGAGCCTAACTGGAATGGAGGTTTTTATTAATTAATATCAAAAGATCATTTATGCATAAGTATAAATTACAGAGGCAGGCACATCTTTTATTAATATGTAGAATTCAAGATGTCTTTTTCTTAATGCAGGCTTTGGGAATTTCTTTATTTTTTAAATTTAATTTTATTGTTGGTGTATTACATTCATCCCATTTCACCTTCTCTCTCTCCCTTCCCCACCCACCCACTCCTCTGCAAAGTCAATCCCACTTGTTGTCCATGTCCATGGTTCTTCCATGGTAGTTCCTTGACAAAACGGCTCTGTTTCTTTGTATACTCCTTCCCCCTCCCACATCCCTCTCCCCTCTGCCCACTGAAGTCTATTCATTGTATTCATGTATCTGGTTCTGGTTTGCTTGTTTGTTTGTTTTGTTCATTAGTGTCCTGTAATGGGTGAGATCATATGGTATTTGTCTTTCACTGACTGGCTTATTTCACTACTATTTTCCAGTTCCATGCATGTTGTTGCAAAGGGTAGGAGTTCCTTCTTCCTTTCTGTTGTGTAGTATTCCATTGTGTAAATGTACCAACATTTTAAAATCCATTCATCCACTGATGGGCTGTTTCCAGCACTTGGCTATTGTAAATACCACTGCTATGAACATAGGGGTACATAGGTTCTTGTGAAATGGTGTTTCAGGGTTCTTCAGGTATAGTCCTAGTAGTGGAATTGCTGGATCAAAAGGCAGTTCCATTTTTAGTTTTTCAAGGAAACTCCATACTGTTTTTCATAGTGACTGCACCAGCCTGCATTCCCACCAACAGTGCACCAGGGTTCCCTTTGCCCCACATCCTGGCCAACACTTGTTGTTTGTTGATTTGTTGATGATTGCCATTCTGACAGGTGTGAGGTGGTATCTTACTGTGGTTTTAATTTGCATCTCTCTGATGGTTAGTGATGTGGAGCATTCTTTCATATGCCTTTGGGCCCTTTGTATGTCCTCCTCAGAAAGTTGTCTGTTCAGGTCCTTTGCCCATTTTTAAATTGGTCTGTCTGTCTCCCTGGTGTTGAGTTGCATAAACTCTTTACATATTTTGGATATCAAACCTTTGTCTGCGGTATCATTGGCAAATATGTTTTCCTATACATTTGGTTCCCTTTTAATTTTGTTGGTGTCTTCTTTAGCTGAACAGAAACTTCTCAGTTTAATATAGTCACTTTTGTTTATTTGTTCTTTTATTTCCTTTGCCTTTGAAGAAGTATCAGTAAACATATCTCTGTGTAGGATATCTAAAATTTTACTGCCTATATTTTTATTCAGGACATTTATGGTGGCACTGCTTATGTTTAAATCCTTTATCCATCTTGAGTTCATTCTGGTGTATGGTGTAATTTAGTAGTCTAGTTTTATTATTATTTTTTGCATGTTGCTGTCCAGTTCTTTGGACGCTACTTGTTGAAGAGGCCATTTTTACTCCATTTAGTGTTCCTTTCCCCTTTGTCAAAAATTAATTGAGTCCTGGGTTTATTTCTGGGCTCTCTATTCTGTTCCATTGATCTATATGTCTATTCTTATGCCAGAACCAGACTGTTTTGATTACTGTGACCTTGTAGTATAGTTTAATGTCTGGTATTGTGATTTCTCCTACCTTGTTCTTCTTTCTCAAGATTGCTGTGGCTATTTGTGGGCATTTTTGGCTCCATATACATTTTTGAAGTATTTT
This sequence comes from Noctilio leporinus, assembly GCA_004026585.1. Lineage (NCBI taxonomy): Eukaryota > Metazoa > Chordata > Mammalia > Chiroptera > Noctilionidae > Noctilio > Noctilio leporinus. The sequence goes on from PVIW01004510.1 coordinate 81,104, forward strand.
TCTATACTTGTGAAATATGCCATTGGTATTGAATTGAATCTATAGATTGCTTTGGGTAGTATGGACATTTTAATGATGTTAATTCTTCCCATCCATGAACATGGTGTATGCTTCCATTTATTTGTATCTTCCTTAATTTCTTTCTTCAGCATTCTGTAGTTTTCTGAGTACAGATCTTTTACCTCCTTGGTTAAGTTTATTCCTGAGTACTTTATTTTTCTTGTTGCTATGGTAAATGGGATTTGTTTTCTAGCTTCTATCTCTGATGTTTCATTATTGGTATACAAAAATGCTTTTGATTCCTGAATATTGACTTGATAGCTATTTTGCTAAATTTGCTTATTAGGTTGAGTAAGTTTTGGTGGAGCCTATTGGGTTTTGTATGTACACCATCATATCATCTGCAAATAATAACAGTTTGACTTCCTCCTTTCCAATTTGGATACCTTTGATTCCTTTTTCTTGTCTGATTGCTACAGCTAGAACTTCCAAAAACAATGTTGAACAGAAGTGGAGAAAGTGGACAGCCTTGTTTTTGTTCCTGATCTTAGGGGGGAAGCTTTTAGTTTTTGCCTATTGAATATGATGTTGACTTTAGGTTTCTCATTTATGGCCTTTATGATGTTGAGGTATGCTCCCTCTATTCCCATTTTGCTAAGCATTTTAATCATAAATGGTTGCTGTGATTTATCAAATGCTTTTCCAGCACCTATTGATATGATCATGATTTTTCATTTTCATTTTGTTGATGTGGTGTATTACATTTATTGATTTGTGAATGTTGTACCATCCTTGCATTCCTGGAATGAAACCCACTTGATCATGATGTATGGTTTTTTTAATGTATTGCTGGATCCAGTTGGCCAATATTTTGTTGAGAATCTTAGCATCTATGTTCATCAGAGATATTGGCCTACAGTTTTCTTTCTTAGTTTGTCTTGACCTGGTTTTAGGATTAGAACAATATTGGCCTCATACAAAGAGTTTGGGAGTCTTCCCTCTTCTTGGATGTTTTGGAATAGGTTGAGAAGGATAGGAGTTAGTTCTTCTCTAAATATTTGATAAAATTCACCTGTGTAGCCATCTGATCCAGGACTCTAGTGCTTTGGGAGATTTTTTATTACTTTTTCAATTTCACTAGTTGTTATTGGTCTATTCAGGATTTCTGCTTCTTCTAGATTCAGTTTTGGTAGATTATACATTTCCAGAAATGTGTCCATTTCATCCAGGTTGTCATATTTCTTATCATATAGTCATTTGTAGTAATTTCTTTCAATCCTTTGTATTTTTGAAGTGTCAATTGTGATATCTCCTCTGTAGTTTCTGATTTTATTTGGGTCCTCTCTTTTTCTTGATGAGTCTGATTAAAGGCTTGTCAATTTTGTTTATTTTTTCAAAGAACCAGCTCCTAGACTTATTGATCTTTGAATTGTAGGTTGAGTCTCTAAGTTATTTAATTCTGCTCTGATCTTGATGATTTCCTTCCTTCTACTTGCTCTGGGCTTTGTTTGTTGTTGCTCTTCTAGTTCTTGAAGCTTTATAGTTAGGTTGTTTGTATAAGCTTCTTCTGGCCTTTTTAGGTAGGCCTGTACTGCTATGAATTTCCCTCTGAGGACTGCCTTTGCTGTGTCCCATAGGTTTTGGGCTATTGTGTATTCATTGTCATTTGTTTCCAGAAACTTTTTGATTTCATCTTTGATCTCATTGTGTACCCATTCCTTACTTAAAAGCATGTTACTCAGAGTGTTTTTGTTTTTTTCCCCTTTAGGTTGGTTTCTAGTTTCAAGCCATTGTGATCTGAGAAGATGCTTGGTATGATTTCAATTTTCCTGTATTTGTGGAGGCTTGTATTGTGACATACCATGTGGTCTATCTTAGAGAATGATCCATGTGCATTTGAAAAGAATGTGTATTTTGCTTCTTTGGGGTTAAACATTCTGTATATATCAGTTAGGTTCATTTCCTGTAGAGTGCTGTTCAATGCCACAATATCCTTGGTGATTTTTTGTTTGGAAGACCTGTCCATTCTTGATAGTGGGGTATTAAAATCCCCTACTATTAGTGTGTTGCTGTCTATGTCTTTCTTAAAGTCTTCCAAGATTTTCCTTATATATTACAGAGCTCCTATATTGGGTGCATATATGTTTATCAGAGTTATATCTTCTTGATGGATTGTTCCCTTAAGTATTATGAAATTTCCTACTTTGTCTCTTTTTATGGCCTTCATCGTAAAACCTATTTTGTCTGAAATAAGTACTGCTACTCCAGCCATTTTTTCATGTCCATTTGCTTGATATATACTTTTCCATTCCTTCACTTTCAATCTGTGTCAATATTTTATTCTGGGGTGGGTCTCTTGAAGATAGCCTATATGTGGGGTCATGTTTTTTTATCCATTCAGCTACCCTATGTCTTTTGATGGAAACATTTAATCCATTTACATTTAAGGTTATTATTGATAGATATTTATTTATTGCTATTTTCTCCCTTTGTACCTGTGTTCCTCTCTGTCTCTCTCTGTTTCTTCATCTTTTTAAAGCAGACTCTGTAGCATTTCTTGCAGTGCTGGTTTGGTAGAGATATATTCTTTTAGTCTTTTTTTGTCTGGGAAACTCCTTATTTCTCCTTCCATTTTGAATGAGATCCTTGCTGGGTAGAGTATTCTTGGTTTCAGGCCTTTGTTTCCCATTACTTGGAATATATATTTTGCCATTCCCTTCTGGGTTGTGTTGTTTCTGTTGAATAATCATTTGGTAACCTTATGAGAGCCCCCTTATGTGATATTTGCTGTTTCTCTCTTGATGCTTTTAGGATTTTCTCTTTGCCTTTGAAATTTTCTATTTTAATTATGATGTGTCTTGGAGTGGGTCTGTTGGGATTCATCCTCATTGAGACCTCTGTGCTTCCTGAACTTGAGTAATGTTTTTACTCACATTGTTAAGGAAGTTTTCTATCATTACTTTTTTGAACAGGTTTTCCATTCCTTGTTTCTCTCTCTCTCTCTCTCTCTCTCTCTCTTTCTCTCTCTCTCTTTTTTTTTTTTTTTGGTGGTGGGGGGAAATCGCAGGGGTCAGCACATCGGAGTAAGCCTTGCCCTGGGAAAACCACCTTCGTGATCATGGTATCTCCCCTGACAGGTAAGTCTCCTTGTTTCTCTTTTCCTTTTGGTTTCCCTATGATACAGATATTATTGTGTTTCATGTTGTCCTGCAGCTCTCTTAAAACCTCTTCATTCTTGTTCAGTCTTTTTTCATTCTGTTGCACTGCCTTGGAATATTTTTCTAGGTTGTCCTCCAGCTTGCTGATCTGATCCTCTGCTTTCTTTAGCCTGCTGTTGGTTCCTTCTACTGTATTTTTCAATTCAGAAATTGTATTCTTCATTTCCTCCTGGCTCTTACTGATAATTTCTATGTCCTTGTTAATGCTGGTGTAGTTCTCAGTAAGTTCCTTGTAGCTTCCCTGAAATTCTTCATAGTTCCCTTAGAGTTGTTTGTAGTTTATTTTTTTGAGCTGGCTGAGCTCATTGAGCTTCTCTATCATCATTATTTTGAATTCCATATCAGCTAGTTTGTTGCCTCCATTTCATTTAGTGATCTTCCTGAGGATTCTTTCTTTCCTTTTGTTGATGAACTGTTTTTTTTTCTCCCCATTTTTAGGTTTCTTTGTAATCCATTCAGACTGTGATCAGCTGCCAGGCTAAGGAACTGCTAGGCTGGAAGGACTGATATTCAGTTGTAATCCTATCAATCTGTGATCCCCTGCCAGGCTCAGATGCAGCTGGGAGGAACATACTGATTCAGTTGTAAATCAGTGAATCAGCTACCAAACTCAGGCCCTGCTGGGCTAGACAGAGAGGTTCAATTGTAAACTAATGGATCATTCGCCAGCTCCAGAGCAGCTTGATGGGACAGATTCACATGTAAATCAATGAATCAGTGATCAACGGCCAGGCTCAGGTGCCACTGGGCTAGGCAACAAGATCCAACTGTAATCCACTGAATCTGTGATTGGCCACCAGGCTCAGGAGCCACTGGGCTAGAGGGCAAGGTTCAATTGTAATCCAGTGAATCTGTGATTAGCCACTTGGCTCAGGTGGCGCTGGTCTAGGCTGAAAGATTTGATTGTAATCCAGTGAGTCTCTGATCAGCTGCCAGGCCCAGGGGCCACTGGGTGGGACAGACCAATTTAGCTGAGAACCAATTAATTCACGATCAGCCACCAGGCTCTCATGCCACTGTGCAGGGCTGACTAACTGACCCAGCTGTAAGTCAGAGTCTGTAATCAGCCTGCTGGGTGAGAATTACTGCTTTAGGTGCCAACTATTTTATCTATACTCAGACACAGCAGGGCAGGAGAGGTTTATTTAGATGTAAAATAAAGAATTGTGATCAGGCGCCAGGCTCAGGCACTGCTGGGTGGGGCAGATTGCTTCCAGAGGGCAGGGCTATGGGGACCCCTCATAGGGAAGCTGCTTGGTGCAGCGTAGTCCACCCAAGGTGTGGGCAATGAGTCAGCACCAGGATCCCCACAGCCTCCTCCTCACTTCTCTTCTCCAGGCCACTGCCGCAAAGTTTCCCCATGCGTCTCCAGTCCTCTACCCTCCCCCCGCTGGAGCCCAGGGTAGGTGGGTGCCAATGTTTTGTCATTGTAGTCACCCTAGTAGTTCTCTGCCTCCAGCGCTCACTCAGGCCAGCGAACTCCATGGCTTTCTGCCCTTCTCAGTTGGGTGCTGCTCTACTCTGCTGTGTTGTTGTAGCTGGGACACCAGATGGGGGACCAGAAACCCACCTTTCTCAGGTGGAGCCCCTGGCTCTGTCCCTTCAGCTGCTGCCTCCAGTGGGGGCCCAGCCAGCCCTCTCATGTTTCCATGATTCTTACCAGGCATGTTGTGATGAAGTGGCCTCTTCTGTTCTGTCCATGGTTGTAAGACTTCTTTCCAGCTGGTGTTCTGTTGGTAATTCCAGCTGACTTTTTCTCTAAAAAAGTAATTCCAGGTGCGACCTGGGAGGAGATTGGTGTAGCTCCACTTACTCCTCTGCCATCTTGCCAGAACTGCTTTGAAGATTGTTTTTTAAATGTATGGTTGCCTTTCACCTGCCTCCATCCACAGACCTGGCTGGAGACCTGGCTTGCAACCTGGTTATGTGCCCAGGCTGGGAATTGAACCAGCGACCTTTAGGTTCGCAGGCTGGGGTCTATCCACTGAGCCACCAGCCAGGGCTTGAAGATTTGTTTTTAAAACTCTTATCTACTATTGGAATTAGAGTTTATTTCCCATTAGTCTGGGAATTATCCAAAGCAGAGAATGGTGTCTGTTTCACTATGCACATAGTAGGTATTCATAATTTGTGTAAAAGTGAATTACTTTGAGTTATATTGATGCGTTTGTTATAATAGAATTACACTTAAGAGTCTAAGAATTGGCATTCAAATTCTTCATATACTTCATAGGCAATATGTTGTTACCTAGGTATTTAGAAATTATTTTTCATATGTGACTCTTAAAAATTTTTCAACATTTTAGCATTCAATATGCTTTAATGAATATTATTTACTTAAATATAGTTCACTTTTTATAGTGTTGAAATCTAAATTTACAACTTTTGAGAATTTTGAATGTTTCATAATCCACAGTTGCAGTAAACATTATTCACATTGTCATTATAGTTTTTTATCTGATCATGCTGAACGTGAAATTTAATGGCTCCCCATGTGTGACTGCTTAAAGGTACAGCTTCTGAGATGTGTAACTGTTTTTAGCTTGTTTTCCTGATTGTAGTTTACTCTCATCAATCAAATTTGTAACCAGTAAGGACCATGACTGATTTTTATTATGAAAATATGGATAACCAGTAAAAAAAATCTCAAAGTAACTAGTAAATAATTCAGATAGAAGTGGAAGCTATATACGGAATTATAATATCTATGTATTTGCCTTCTGAAGGAGTCAGATAACCTGAGGTTTGAGAGCACAAATTATATACTATGCTGGTCTCCACATGCAGTGAATGGTGTACTTTAAAGATGGCCATAATATTTGGAAGAAACCATTTATATTTCTTTCTATGTGTAATTAACAGACAAGAAATGTGATAAATTTGGTAAAATAATCAAATAACTTCAGAAACAAAAAATGCGTAATTCTCCCTATGTATAAATAAAGGCAGAAATAAGGTGAAATTTTAAGTTATTTTTTAATGCCCCTTATAGGCATATAGATTTTAGGTTCTACTACTAGACAGTGTTTCTGTGTTTACTCTAAAAGATTTAAAATATTTAAAAAATGAGTATTTTCTTCATTATAGGAGGGTGTTTGATAAAAATTAAGCTTTCTAAATATTAGGATAAAAATTACTACTAAGCCTGACAGAAAAAATACGAAACAAAAACAACTTTTCTATGGGTAAAAGGGAACATGTATATGTTTGTTATTTTAATAATTATTAGAGGTCTTGAAAATAAAGTATATGTAAATAAAATTAGAATACATTATAAACATCAAGGAATATTGTTTCATGTCATTACATACTATTTTAATATGATCTTTACTAAGCTACAGAAATACAATGAAATGATGTTCTTCCCCATAGCTACCTGTGAGAAGGTTTAAATGACTCTAGGATTGTCAGGTAGTATTGACAGGAAATGTAATGCTGAAGACACTTCCATTTTGTAGTTAATTTTAGTTGGTTTCTGTTGAGAAAGAAATGAAAAGATTTTTATGTAGAATTAAAACCATCATCTTGGTGTTTCAAAGAGGGAATTATAATAACTGGGAACAGGTTTCATCTATAATTTTCATAGCAATCACATCATTGGAATAAAACTCAGAGTAGGAGACATTTTTCCCTTCCCTTGCCAAGTTTCATAGCTGCTGGCCCTATCAGATACACCCAATGTGAAAAATAACTCATAAGTAAAGAAATAATGATTGAGCTAGCAGCCAAGTACTTACTAAATCACTCTTCAGAATTAAGTATCTGCCATCTAGGAAAATCATGACCCATAGAGTTTCAAAATTAGCCAAATGGATCCTGAGAAAATGGTTCAATGGCAAAACTATGAGACATATTAGTCTGTGATACAAACATTTGTTCCTTTTATTCAGCAACCATTTCGTGAGTGTTAGTTTGATTTAATCGTTGCTCTTGGTGCCTACTATATAACACTAAACCTAATGTCCAGGGTTCTTGCCCTTACAGAATGACTTTGCTATGAGAGAAGCTAAGACTAAATACAATTGTATCATAGTATCCAAGAGGAAGAGCCTTGAAGTGGCACCTGCTCCAGATTTGTACCTCACAAAGGTGTTTTGAGGGAAGTGCTCTATGTGGTGATAAACACACGATGGCAGTCACTGTCATCAAAACTAGTTCTGGATTGGCTGCATGTGCACTAGATACGCAGGAATAAGCATGGAAGGAAGAAAGGGAACTATAACTAATTAAAAAACCTGACACTAAGAACCTATGAATCAGAATTCTAATATTCATGAAAAGAAATAACTGATGTTAAGGAAACCAGTCAAAATAAAAACAAACAAAACCAACTGAACAAATGATCAGAACACAAACTCATGTTCTGATGAATTATTTTTTAGAGCAGGCTGAGAAAGACTTTGAAATGATTGTTACATGAACAGAAATGTGTAAGACAAAACCAAGGAGAAATAAAATAATGCAATGGTAGGTCCTATAAGGTCTCTTGGAAATAAAAATATAACCAATGAAATAGAAATGCAACTCACTGGACAGATTCTAGAAGGGACACAGGCAAGAAGAGAATAGTAAACTTGAAAATAAAACTGAAGCGCTCATTCCTCATTCGGCAAACAAAAAAATACGGAAGGGCAGTCAATATATAAGAAAGATTAATTGAAAAGTTCTAATATTTATTTAATATGTATTACAAAGAAAGAGGATGGAAGAAATATTAGAGAATTAATATGTGAAAAATAATTGTTAATAAAATTTCTTGAATTTAACATTAATATTCATACTCTGAGTATAAAACTGTATAACTTGTAATAAATTCACTTTTAGTCATAATGGTCATTAACAATAAAGAAGAATCTTAAAAGCTATCAAAGAAAATATACAAATTATCTGCAAATTCACAATAATTAGACAAACAGCAATATTTTACTCTGTCCCCATAGATGCCAGAGAGAATGGAATTAAATGCTAAAATACTGAGAGAAGATATAATTAAACTTAGAAGTATATACACAAAGTTCATGCAAAAATGACAAAATAAAGAATTTGAGATGTATAGAAAGTAAGGGAATTTCTCATTCACGTTCGTAAAAATTTTTTTCTATGGCAAGAAAAATGTAACATAGGGGGAAGATGTGGACTATGAGAAACAAGAATGAATGCAGAAATTAATGAAATAGGTTGGCACATTTAATTAAATATTGATTATAAAAGTGCTTTTTTGTTTAAAAAGTTAAATGTGAATCTCTACAGAAAAATCACTTGTGGAGCTGTTCAAGGGTTTCCAGTGTGCTTTACCTATTGTTTTAATTATGACTAGGCTAGAAGTACCGCATAATACAAGGTCTTGCTAGAAAATAATTTTTAGTTGTACTTGAATCTTAATATGCTAAAGTAAATCACCAAAATAATAGCAATGCAAACTATAGCTTTAAAGGAACAGAAGGAAGCACAAAGAAAAAAAATCAAATAGTGGAGGTAAGTCCAAGTGAACCATTAATGCCATAATCACAATAAATGTTCATTGATCATATTTATCTGTTAGAAGTGAGATTATCAGGTTGGTCAGGTTGGTTATAAAACTCAGTCTGCATGCCTTGCTTCCAAAGGGAATAATACCAAAAGCAAAAAGATGCTGAAAGGTTGAAACTGCAGGCAGGAATGCCAGGTGTAATGTGCCAAAACACAAGCTGAAATCCTCTAATGAAATAGAATTTAGAGTAAGAAAATACGTGTAAAGAGAAACACTACCAAACAATTAAAAAAAAATCTATCAAGATACCACAACAATCAATATATATGTGTGTATATGATAAAACATTCTCAAATTATATAAAGCAAGAACTATAAGGAGTAACCAATAAATCCTCAATCATAATGAAACTGATAGATAAAGAATATAAAATTCAGTAGTTATGGAAGCACAGAAAAGTAAAATCAATAATCTCTGTATCTCTATATCTCTATAAATACCACATATACTTCTGTGTCTATATATTTATATCATCTTCAATAATGACTTTATATAATTTGTGGGTTAAGGAGGAAAACAGTACAAAAGATGTACAAAAATAAAACTATATGAGGGGGGACCAAACCCTCACCCAGAATTTATTAATTAAAAATTGTGTATTTACCCCTGGCTCAGTGGATTGGCACTGGCCTGTGAACCCCAGGTTGCTGGTTTCATTCCCAGTCAGGGCACATAACCAGGCTGTAAGCCAGGTCCATAGCTGGAGGCAGGTGAAAGGCAACCATACATTGATGTTTCTCTCCCTTTCTTCCTCCCTCCCTGCCCTTCTCTCTAAAAATAATGAATAAAATCTTTTAAAAACTTGTGTATTTCTTCTTCTTCTTTTTTTAAAGATTTAATTTATTATTTTTAGAGAGAGGAGAAGGGAAAGAGGCAGAGAGGGAGAGAGAGATCAATGTATGGTTGCCTTTCACCTGCCAGGTTCCATAGATTGGGGGAAGGCAGAACATGCAGCAGGAAGGAAGTACACAGATCAGACACTATCTCTTTCAATGAGACTAGCTCCAGTTTCACACTCAGGACTCACATGTCTCTTTTAAAGGTTAACTTTATTTTCAAAGAAATTTAAATTCCCTCTTCTTTTCTCCTCCTCCTCTTTTTCACTCCAGTAAAACATCTTTTAGGATTTGGTAGGGCAGGAGCAATTTTCTCATTTATAAATGAGGAAAATTAGATTTAGCAAGTTTAAGTGAGATTGTCCAAGATCACAGAAAAAGACAAAGAAATTGTTGGCTGGACCTGGATCCAGGTCTCCAATTTCCATTCTGAGTTCTTGGAAATTCACCATGGTGCTTCCACCCCCAGGGTGACACTAATCAGTGTAAAACTCGGCAAGCCATCAGAAATGGACTCTAAGTGAAGATGTTTCCCAATGATACCAAAGCAATTGGTCTGACACCAACAGAAATCAGATGCTTTATTGCTTATGTTACAAAGTACTCAATAGCCCTCTCAAGGTGCCTGCCATATTAGATCACCCCCTCTCCAAAAAGTCCTTGTGCCTTCCAGGACAAAATCATCTTCTTGGTGACAGAGCATCAGCCACTGACACAATCATAGCTATTGGATTAGAAAACTCAAACAATGTGATGCTCTCCTTACTGGTTGGGAAATGGCTAATTCAATCAGATTTCCTCTTAGAGAGTTTGAACAATGACACATACTTATGTAACTGGTATCAGGGAACGTTCACACAAAAAAAAGTGGGATGAAGAAAGCATAGAGTAGGAAGAATGGGGTAGCAGCAAGCAGTCCGTTGAGTGGGAGAGTTGAGAGGCTGAGTCAGTTTGTGAGTCACTGAAAGTGGTTCTCCAAAAGCCTGGGTGCCTGTCTCGCCCCATCTTTATTCAGTGACAACACACTGGTAGCTGGAAATTGGCCTTGAAGGAAATTTTTTACACATAAGAAATTCACAAAAGCCTCAAATCAAGGTTCCTTGTGTACAGCTTGCTGTTAAATATTTTCCAGGCAGCATTATGCAGAGCACTTGGGTCACCAGAGGTGGATGCCCCTCAGGAGGGAATGACAACTGGAGTTCCTGTTTGGCTCCCAGGGTGCTGTTGTGTGTTTTGAGGCATCTAATCCCAGTGAGCCGTGTGCCAAGTGAACTGCTGAGCGTGTGCACATCATCTTCCTTTCTTCCAGACCTATTCTTCATTTAAGGTAGCCCAGAACAACCTGTCTCTTTCTCCCCCTCCCTCCCTCCCTTCTTCCACTTCCATTCTTCCCTCCCTCTTCTACAGCCTGAAAAACCTTAACAGTCTTCATGGTGCCAAGCAACTGATCTATCTACTATTCACACCTCTGTTGGTTGTTTTGGCATCATTTTCACTCGAGGCACGAACCTGTTATAAACTCAGTATGGATATACTTGTATCTTGATCAAGTTAGGAAATTTACATGCTCTCCCTCCGCAGGTGTAAAACCCAGCAAGACTTTTATTTCCAAACGATCAGTGTTCAAAAGTTTTTGCTGTGTTAATTTGCAACGTATGAAATACCCTTCAGCATGCTGACCTGTTTTTTTGGGTTTGCTTCTAACACTGTTACAGAAGAAAAGAATGACCAAACCTGTGTTGGGGGTGTTGGGGATCTCATTTTTCATCAAGAAAGCTATACCCAACAGTCTGAGTCGGTCTGAGGTCTTTTCCTCTGCCAGGTTTCTTCCTTCTCTACCATTCTTGTTCCTCCTCTTGTTAACATGTTGAACTCAAAAGCTGTTGTGTGGTAGGATGCCTTCCCTATTAAATTCAATAATCTGTGTGCCTTTCCTGTTTCTTTAATGCCTCCCCATTCACCATTCTCAGTAGATTCACACTGAAGTGGTTCTTAATGGGTTCCCATACATATAAGCTATTATTGCCCTAGTTAAATGACAAGTTCCCAAGTATTAGAGAAGTTGCTTTTCTTTTATTTCTTTTGCTGCTTTTTATACTAAATAATTAGAAGAAGAAAATACTTATAATGAATTTTAGCGTATCCTGTATCCTATGTTAGCTCATTAAATCCTTACAACAATTCTTAGAGGCAACTATTATAATTCCCATGTTTTGGTTGTGAGGAGTATAAGGACATCTAAAATATTCAAGGTAGTAAAGTAATTACTTAAGGTCCTATAGTAGATGCAATTGGGTGTATGTCACCACTATTCCAACTTTGGGAGAAGATCTTCAATTGGTTTTCTTCAAGTCTCTTCAATATAGGTGATTTCCCTTCCACACAACCAGCATCCCATGTGAAAAAGTGGTAATTAGGATAGCAATGTTCAGAATTTGGGCTCCCAAGGGGCTTCATTCTTTGGTCAAGCCTGGTTTGGTTCTCTCTTCCTCCAGACTGGATGAGATTTTGCCAGTACTGACTTTTTATTGGAGCAAATAGGGTTTCTGCTCTAGGATCTGTGCCTTAGTTGGTGCACCATGCTTTGGGTACTTTCTGCTCATGTTTCTATGTCTTCTACGGAAGCCTGGGCTCAGCTGGTGTCCTCAGTGTTACCTGGGCATCATGAAGCTAGATTGGAACCCATATGTGTCCTGGCCTTATTTACCCTTTTTAGGGGTACCCTTTAACCCTATCTGCTACTCATGGGCTCACTTAAGGACCTCTAGGACTCCAGCCTATGAAGTTGTCCTCTTGACTGAGCTAGTCCCTAAAGGGCAGCCTGGTGGGAGGATGGCTCCTGCTGGCTGGCATGGTATTTTGTTTTTGTCATGGAATTGCCATGGTGGTGCTGATATGCTGATTTTGGGTGACTTTTATGTCAAACAGAGGATGAAAAATCTTTATTTACATTGATTAGACTATAAACAAATACAAAAATACATCTTATATACCCATTATTAGAAATCTTCATTGATAGATCACTATACTTTACATGGGTCCATGAATTTTTATAAAGCATTTTTAAAATAAGACTTTTATATAGGCAGAGACATTGCAAAAAATATTTGCCTGGGGCCACATATACCGTGGGCACAGCCTTGCCCTTAAGGATCTCCACCCACTCTTGAGAGTATCTAGTCTCCCTGACTTCCTTCAGCATTAGCTTTTGAATTCCAAATAGTTGGCTTATACAAATGAAAACACTGGTTTAAGAATATAGCTTCTGGAGTGGAGAAGATAGAGTTAAGAAAAGGAATACTGGGAGCCAAGAATCTTAAAGTGAAATGTATCGTATTATTGAATTACAAGATTCAAAAAAACCAGTCTGCTATAATTACAAAGTCTGTGCTCCTTACCCTTCATGACATGGATGCAAACTTTATTCCAGGTCTTTGCATAATCACATTGTTGGTCACCACTCATCACAGTGAAATTGTTTCAAAAGATTGCATGAAAATCAATAGCCCAAGGAGACTTATTAGTTAGCTAGAGAATGCTCAGTTTTTCTATTGCTGAGTGTCTGGAGTCAAGAGTTAGCAGGGGCCTGGCAGGGCAGTATTACCTAGTGATTAGGTAGATGGGCTCAGAAGCCATGTAGTCCAGGTTCAGGTCCCTGTTCCACCACTGACTCACAACTTAGGGAAAATCATGAAACCTCTCTAAACCACAGTTTCCTCATCTGTAGAAGGAGGATAAGGGTAGAATGATACTTCTCTCATAGGGTTGAAGTAAGGATTTATTAAGACACAGTGCTTCTTAAGCCAACTCAGCCCCTGCTAGGAAGTTACCTTGTATTTGTAAAAGGAAGTTTTGTATTGTTTGTATGCACAGTTCTAGCTTATGAACACCTCCCTTCAATACTGCAGTCATCTTTGCAACTGGGCACTTGGCACGGTGATGTGTGCAGAAAATACTCAATGTTACTCCATCAGTGAATGAGCTAAGTTCACTGAGTGGATGAGTCATTCTGAGAGCAAGTGGGAAGGTGTGAATACAGAGAGATGGGTTCTCTAGCAGTAAATATGGAATACATGAAACAAGGTGAAAGTCCAATTCAACCCCCATTTTGCAGGAAATGCAGGGGTCGTAGGCATGTGAAACAACATCACAAAGGAAGCAATCGGCACAATCCAGATTATGGAGAACTCTGGGCCTTTTTAACAAGCAGGAAAAAAGAAGGAGAGTAGAACCTAGATTAAGAGACATAAAAAGTCTACTGACCATTAATCATGTATAGAATTTACCTGAATCTTTAATTAAAACACATTAAAAATATAAGTCAGTTGGAGAAATTTGAAGTGTAACCAAATTACTATGAATTTTTAAGGAGATAATGGTACTGGGTAAAAACTTTTAGAAGTGCATACTGCAAAGTGATACTTTGAGACTTGCTTTAATAATTGGAGCTTGGAGCACTGGTGTATTATAGATAAAACCAAGGGTTAATAATTGATGCAGCAGAGTAGTGCCTACTTGGAGCTTTATTATGCTGTTCTTTCCATAAACTTTCCAAAATAAAAAGTAAACAGTAAAAAAACATCAAAAGAACTATTCAAAAACAATTCAGCCTTCTTTTCATTTAGTGGTAATTACTTTTACGGACTTTTTGGTTTGAACTTTTCTTAAAATATTGTTGACTATCAAATCCCTGGAGAATAACATTATTTTAAAAATTTTAAACAATTTTTAATATGTTTGATATTATACTTTTTTTTTCAAATTGAACTAGCTACAAAACTGTACATTTCTTACATTAATGTCTTAAAGTGCATCCACAAAGAGCCCCTGGTACTTTTCAATTAGCCTCCTATATTAAATAAAACATTAATAAAAGAAATAAAGAACCTAGAAAATTATACTTCATGGAAGAAGAAGAGTATAAATCTCCTGTAGGGGCAACATTGCCCTTGTTAGGTTTCTCCATGGCCTACCCAAAGGATGTATATACAACCCACTTTGTTCAAGTGTCCTTCCCCTCCTCACCCCTCCTCCATAAACAGACCATGCCCAATGTTTTTGCTATTGACCAGGGAGCCCCCTGAATGCTGCAAGAGTCCCAGATGGTGAAGCTCCTGGCCTCTGATCTCTTCGTTGTCTTATGACTACAGGCTTGCATGTTGAGTTTAGCTATTAATTAGAACTTTGGCCAACCACTGGGAATTCTTATGGACAGAGCCTCTAAAGCCTAGATGATTTTCCTTCTTGTGTACTCTTGTGATTTTATTTCCTACTCTATATTTTCCTGGCCTTGTTCCCCAGCTCAGTGGATACTACCTAAAATTTTCTCAGAGTCAGTGGAAAGAACTTGGGGTTGAAGCAATGAATTAAGGTCCCAGACCTATTTGAAATCTTTGTGACCTTAAGTACACCACCTGCACTTTGTTTTCAGTTTTCTTCTCTTAGACATTGGTATAATAATAACTACTTTATGTGGTTGCTGTAGGGTATATAATATAACTGAAGGAAAAGTAGAAAAGAAGCAAGGGGGTGGAGATCTCACACTAAACATGCTGTATAAACTTTTCATGTGGGACATGCATTTACTATTGAAAAAAATCTCGGGTAATTTCTGTAGTTTTGAGAAAAACAAGAGAAGACCCTTATGGCTTAATTGCCTTGCTGAAGGGAAGTAAATTATAGATCCCTGAGGCACAAATGTGTTTGCCCAGAATAGAAGACTCTAGGCCATGGCTGGTGTGGCTCAGTATTGAGCACCTGCAAACCCATGTCTCTGGTTTGATTCCCAGTCAGGGCACATACCCAGGTTGCAAGCCAGGTCTCCAGTCAGGTCCCCAGCTGGAGGCAAGTCAAAGGCAACCATACATGATGTTTCTCTCCCTTTCTTCCTCCCTTCCTTCCACTCTCTCTAAAAATAATGAATAAAATCTTTTTAAAAATTACATATTCTCTTTAAAAAAGATAAAGTATGTTCTTAATAATTATGAATCATTATTAAAATTGAATTTTGTTAGAAGACCCTGGTGGAATGTGGTCTTTTAAAAATCAATTTCTTCTTGAAATCTTAGGAAATTAAGATAGGTAGAAGAGGATATAAAAGCTCTAAATAATTGAAAATATTACCTTTGTTTTCATTAATCTTATATTAATGAAAGTGACTTTTTGCTGAATTTAGTTTATTTGTTTGCATATCAGTACATGGCAAAATTGTATTCAATTATTGTATAATTGGCAAGTTTTAGCTGCCAAAATTTAAAAAATAATGTTTGTACCACATTCTTTATTTCACTTGCTACTGGATAAAATACAAAAGTATATTACTTTTAAATACTGAGTTTTTTCTTATGCATATGTGACAAAAACCATTCCGTGCAAAATTCTTTACGTAATATCTATAAGTTTAAATAACAACATTCCTTTCATTTGTAGTATTGTTGATATTCCTGAAATAGTTCTCATTTTTCCACTCAAGTACAATACCCCTAGAAAATAAATGTAAATGCGTAGATGGCATTCTTTGCTCAGGCTCTAGTTTCCTATGACAGAAGTCAAAAGGAAGCAATGAAGGTAATTATGGAAATTCTGAGGAATGTCTGTGGTAGGCTCTCTTATAATGTTATCTCTGACTGCACGTGAAGCTACACTTGCCTTGGCCGCAACTTAAGACCAATGACACTGGTGAGGCTGAGACCTCACCATGAAATTTTAGTTAACTTTTAAAGCAAGAGAAAAGGTGGATCTTGGGTCGAGTGCAGGAATGTTACCAGGTGGCACTGAAATAGCATTGTGTTGCAGATCCTTCATAGGCTTTATGTTGCTACCAGAATTCAGTAATTAAGTATGATATTGCAGTGGGTTAAAATATTCAGTAAGATTTCTGAATGCACTATTCATAAATAAAGCATAATCAGCACACTTGGGATGTTTTTCTTTCAGAATATTTTGAGGGTCTTAGGGAAATGGGGATGGTCAAAATCATTTTTATAAGTGTTTTGAAGCACAATCTAAACTGATGATATTAGTTGTTATTTTTGATGTTGCTTACGTTTGTCTCTTTCTCTTCATTGGAATGTAAACTCCAAGAATGCAGAGACTTTTATCTATTGCTAGATTACCAGTGCCTAAAACAGGGCTTAGTTCAATAAATATTTATGGACTAACTGCTGCTGGGAATAATTATATATCTTGACTGAATACTAGAGTGAAGTAGGCATTACCCATAAATTGGATATAAGCACAGGGTTAACTTAAAAATCATTCACTTGTGCCCTGTTTAAAAAAAATCATGAACTGTGGGAGTACACTCAAGAAAGCTATAAGAAAAGATTATGTCTTATGAAATGTGTTAGCAAAGGGCAAATTTAAAGCTGGGAACTTTGTGTATTAGATGAAAGGTGGGAAGAACAAAGATTTGGAAGGAAAGAATTTTTGAGATGAATAGACACCCCACATTCAGATATATAAGGCAGATGGGAAGAGTGTAGGAGGAAAGGAGGAGGAAATTCCTGAAGGTTGGGAAGGGAAGAAGGAAGCAGGAAAGAAGACTGAATCTGAGTGAGACCTTATATGGGGGAACCATGGAAGAGCAATTTCTAGAAGCACCATGATAAACAATGACCATCTAGGCAAAAAATTTAATTTTGATTTTGAAAGTAATACAAAGTCAAAGGGGAACTTTAGATAGGTAAAGTCATGACAATAGGGGATTACTGTGTAAGTAATATCTAGAACTAATTCTTTTAAGTGGTAGAGGAGAGTATAATTGTCATCATGGAAAGTAAGTTTCTTATGTGTGAGGAAAATATTAACCTGCATTGCAAAGTTAGCTTATTATTTCAGTCCTGGTATACTATGAGAAGCTGAAAACATTGCTTCTTTCCACAACAAATGGGAAATGGGTGCATTTGGAAACCACACGTATTATATTCAGCAAAAAAGTTGGTCATCTTTCAATATTTGTAATGAGGCAGGAGGGTCAAGAGGGAGTTGTAGGTAGACATGCTTCACCTTCTCGTGCAGTCACAAAAAGAATTACAACTAAATCTCAAAACAAATAACACTCAGCACTGTCAGAAAATTGAACTGTATGGAAGTATACAACCAAGGATTTAACAAAGCCAAATCCATCCAAATGGGTAGGAGGGACAGAGAGGCAAGAAAATGTAGCATAGTATGGAGAGGGGGCAGTGGCAGCAAAAGGCATGAGTGGTCCCACATGTGTGGTTGATGAAAATCGGGAGGGATACTGTGGGAGTGAGTGATCCTGGGCTCAGGCCAAACTGCATAGCTTGGGGTTCCAGCATCAGGAAGATAAATTCCTATAACTTTTGGCTATAAAAACCAGTGGGGGTTGGGGCAGCAGAAAAAACTGCTGGATTTTCAGGAAACTCTGCTTAAATGGCCCACATGGTCTTTTATTTTAAAAGAATATTTTATTGATCATGCTGTTACAGTTTTCCCAATTTCTTTTCCCTTTGCTCCACTCCTTCAGGTACTCCCCCTTCCCTTCAGCAATCCCATCCCCCTTAGTTCATGCCTATGGGTTGTGCATATAAGTTCCTATATTATTCTTAACTATTTATCTTGTACCTACCATTTAGGGTTCTTAATCCCTGAACCATCTCCCCATTTCTCCCTCTTCCTCATCTCAGCTCATAACCCTTCAAATGATCACCATACCTATGATTCTTTTTCTATCTTGGTTGTTTGCTTAGTTTGTTTTTGTTTTTATATTTTTTAGGTTCTGTTGTTGATATTTGTGAGTTTGTTGTCATTTTAATGTTGATAGTTTTGATCCTTTTTTTTAAACAATAAGTCCCTTTAACATTTCATATAATGATGACTTGGTGATGATGAACTCCTTTAGCTTTACCTTGTCTGGGAAGCACTTGATTTGCCCTTCCATTTTAAATGATAGCTTTGCTGGATAAAGTAATCTTGTTTGTAGGTCCTTGCTTTTCACCACAATGAATACTTCTTCCCTGCTAAGTTTCTTTGAGAAATCAGCTGATAGTCTTATAGGAACTCCTTTATAGGTAACTGTTCTTTTCTCTTGCTGCTTTTAGGATTCTCTCTTTATATGTAACCTTTCACATTTTAATTATGATGTATCTTGGTGGGGTTCTACTTGGGTCTAGCTTGTTTGGGACTCTCTGTGCTTCCTAAACTTGTGTCTATTTCCTTCACCAAATTAGGGATGTTTTCCTTCATTGTTTTTTCACATAAGCTTTCAATTTCTTACTTTTTCTCCTCTTCTCTGGCACCCCTATGATTTGCATGTTGGCACACTTAAAGTTGTCCCAGAGGTTCCTAAGCCCCTCCTCATTTTTAAAAATTTTTGTTTCCTTATTCTGTATTGGTTGACTGTTTATTTCTTCCTTATGTTCCAAATTATTATTTAGAACCTTGACTTCCTTCCCTTTACCATTGTTTTCTGTGGGGTTTCCTTCATTTCACTTAGCTTAGCCTTCTTTTCTTTCCTCTGCATTTACTGAACTCACACATATCTGTCAAGTCTGTGAGCATCTTTATTACCAGCATTTTGAACTCTGCATCTCTTAGGTTGGCTATCTCTACATTGCTTAGTTCTTTCACTGAAACCTTAATCTGATACCTTTCTTGGGCTATGTTTCTTTTTCTCTTCATTTTGACAGGCTCCTGTGTTTGCCTCTGTTTCTCAGGTAGAACTGTCTCACCTGTTATGTTTTAAGGGGCAGAGCCTTAGTTATTCGTTGGTGCTGGCTGACCCCTCTCACCATGTTGTGGTGCTGTATGTGGGGGAAGGGTCTGAGAGGGAACAATGCTGCTTGCTTAGCTCTTGCCCCTTTTCCAGGCATTTCTCCTGCTTTCCATATGAGACTGATACCTCTCTGGCTTTTGCATTGGTGATGGTCCCAGAATAGGTGGGTCTGTGGATGTTCTAGGACTGTGAGGGCCTCTAAACAAAAGGACCTTGCTGAGAGACTGGCATTTTATTCCTCTGTCCCAAACCCCACTGGTTTTCACAGTCAGAAGCAATGAGGCTATATTTTCCCCAGTGCTGGAACCATGAGCTGGGTGGTCTGGTATGGTGCTGGGAGTGCTCCCCAGGGTCCCTCCCTACTTTTATTTTAAATGTGTGAATGCAGTTTCCACTGGTCAGCCACAGCGGCTTTCACTGCTGCCACACTGTGTCCTCTCTGCCCTGGCTTTGCCTCTCCTACCTGTTTGGATACAGAAGAAGAAGATCAAAACTATGAACATTAAA
Organism: Noctilio leporinus; assembly: GCA_004026585.1. Taxonomy (NCBI): domain Eukaryota; kingdom Metazoa; phylum Chordata; class Mammalia; order Chiroptera; family Noctilionidae; genus Noctilio; species Noctilio leporinus. The sequence continues at coordinate 100,934 of PVIW01004510.1, forward strand.
TAGACAACAAATTCACAAGTATCAATAAACAAACAAACAAACAAACAAAAAACCAAAGCAAATAACCAGAACATGAACAGAATCATAGATATAGAGGTCATTTGTAGGGTTACCATCTGGCAGTAGGGAGGGGGAGAATGGGGAAAAAGGTGCAAGGATTAAAAAACATAATTGGTTGGCTCAAAACAGACAAGGGGATTTTAAGAATAGTATAGAAAGTGGAGCAGCCAAAGATTTTATATACATGATCCAAGGACATGAACTAAGGAAGGGAGGGGAGTACCAGTGGAGGGGTGCAAAGGGGAAAAATTGAGACAACTATACTAACATAATCAAGAAAATATACTGAAAAAGATTTTTAATGAAAACTATAATCATTTCTTTACTTTTTCTCCCAATCTTAATACATTTTTATTTTCTCTCTAAGATGTTATTTTCACATCTGCTTTCCTTTTCATGTTTCTAATTCACGCATACATCCAAAAGTATTTGAATTAAGTTTCTCAGGGGAATGCTTTGAAAAAAGGAATCAAATACAACTTTTTTTTTTTTTTTTTTTTTTGCATTGTACTATTTTGCCTTCTGATAGTTGTGTCTTATCCCCCTTTTATATTGATTTTTTTAGCCAAGTAATTCAGCATGAAATCTAAGAAAATCTTAGAACATAATAATGTATGCATTTCAAATGTATTTGCAATGAACCAAGATAATGCACTTTCAATTATTGAAAAAATTCTAGCTAGCATTTAATGTGTTTGAGGGCTTTGCATGTATCATTTCCAATCCTCTCAGCCTCTGTTAGTGCCCTAGACCTTGATCTTTGGACCTTTCCTCTCCCCTAAGATTTGGATATACTGTGGGCCATGTTAACATCTCTTTATTATTACATTAGAATATAGGAATCTCATATACTATTCAGATTCTAAACTGAGTATTACAAATGTAAAATATTAATAACTATTAATCATTGATTTAGTTACATGTACCATGACTTGTACTAAGTGTTTGACATAAGTTATCTGTTGAATCTTCCCAACCAACCTGTGAGATGAAGACAAGTGATTCTTTCATGCTCATCCAGCTGCGTCCTGAAACCTCTCCAACTTCAGGTTCCCACTCTCAGTATAGGATAGATTGCCATCCATCATTGCTGTTGTTCCCTTCAATTTGTTTTCAAAAGGTTCTTTATGTCTGGAATCATATCATGGCAGCTGAGTCATCATCTAGCCTGAACCCTTCATGGAATGGATGAGAATCAGCAATCTGGAGAGGTTAAATGACCAGCCAAATGTCACCTGGCCACAGCTCTCAGAATGAAACAGATAGTTCCTCATTCTTCTGTCTCTGCATAGCTTTACCGCTACCTTTAAATTGTTTGGGAATAATGCAATACTTAGGCTTATCATTTTTTCTTGAAATAATGAATCAGTGCAAAATGTATCTGATACCTCTCATTTGAAGACTGTTAAATGCTGTCAACAAGCCTAATTTGGCATCCCAATCACGGCGGCATAGATTCCAATGCAGCCTGAGGCCAGCCGGTCAGTCTCAGGGGATGAACTCTGCAGCAGCTTCCAAACAGCAGAAAGTGCAGGGAAATCATTAATATCAGAAAATATAGACATTATTTTCCCTGAATTCTGATGATGTGGTATTTGTTCTGCAGTGTTTCAAATTCCTGGACTGCTTCCCATTAAGATTTTAGCACTTGCTTATGAATTAAGCAACCACTGAATGACATTTATTGACAAAAGTGGTCAATCCACTGAAGCAGGGATTTGTAAAGGGAATTAATGGCTCTGTAGCTACAGGAAGTACTGTACACATGCAGGTCTTCACTGTCATTACCTTAGATGGCTTTTTCAGATGTATGCTATGCACGTACAGTGATGCAAAAACTAAACAAAACATTGAATACGTATTTCAGGTTGTGTAGACGCTGGCTTAATGCCCCTTTATATTAGATGGAGCTCTTGGTAAAATGCTATCACTAAAGAAAGCCTTGAAAACAGAGGTGAAACAAGAGTTGCCAGAACTATAACTAAGGATATTTATTATTAGGTCCTAAGATGTATCACTGTTATGGTATTTCTGTCCTGTAGAGGCTTACTTAAGTCTAATTAAGAAAACATTCTTCTAGTAGCTAAGAGTACAGAAAAAAACCTGGGACAGAGCCAGGCGGCAGGTGACTGTGGCCATTTCTGGGTGAGCAAGTGAAGCAGACAGCATCCCAGTGAGCTCTCTGACCATTAGCAATGTTGTGGAAGAGACTGGCATTCACAGTAACTTGGAAAATACAGAGAAGTCAGTATCAGCCTAGAGCAGTGACTGATAAACATAGTACCTGATACATAGAGGAGCAGGAAAAGTTAATTCATGGACAGCTCTAATAGATTTTTCTTGCAGCCATACTTAAAGAATAACTTTCACTAGTTTTTTTTTTTTTGGCAAGGAGGAGCAGGAAATTGATATCGGACACCCTGTACAGCCTTTCTCCCTCCCTTCACCCTTCCCTTCCTCCCTCCCTTCCTTCATTCTTTCCTTCCTTCTTTCCTTCCTTCCTTCCTTCCTTCCTTCCTTCCTTCCTTCCTTCCTTCCTTCCCTTCCCTTCCCTTCCCTTCCCTTCCCTTCCCTTCCCTTCCCTTCCCTTCCCTTCCTTTCCCTTCCCTTCCCTTCATTTCATTTCATTTCATTTCTGTTACATAGTGCTTAGTGAACAAAGATGTAAGTGAAGATGATTTTTGATCCTTACTCTGGGCTTAGTCTTCCTCAGTGAGGCTTTGGGCCATCTATCCACATGGTAAAGGAGCCCTGTAGGAGAGGTAAGAGGTGAACACCTGTCTTGATCCCTACTTGATTATTCAGTTAAGGGCTCTAGTGCCTAAAGTGGCAACCTGACCCAAATAATGACCCTTACACAATTTATGTCTGAAGGTTATAAAACCATGTTTTTTATATAGAAATAATTTGAAATTTCTGGACAAGGGAAAAGATGCAAGGGCTCCTTTTTTTTTTTTTTTTATTATACTGGAGGGATATGTTTAACTTGTGATATTGCCTCATATTTTCTCAGTTCTTATTTTCATCTTTACATCTACATTGATACTATTTCTCATTTGGCTGTTATAGTTATGATCCTGGATTGCCTTTAAATATTCTTTTTATTTTAAAATATGTATCATGTCACTTTTTAAACACCTTTTCCCCCTTGAGTTTCTTTATAATAAATAAAGAAAACAATGTTTTACCTACTTTATATATATAAATATCATATCCTAGTACTATATTTACTTTAAAATATTTATTTATTTATTCTTTGTAGAGAAGGGAAGGGAGGGTGAAACAGAAGGAAACACTGATGTGAGAGAGAAAACTAATCAGTTGCCTTCTCACACGTTCTTGGACCTGGACTGAACCTGCAACCCAGACATGTGCCCTGACAAGAGATTGAACCAACAACCCTTCTCTTTGCAGTAGATTGCTCAACTAACTGAGCCACACCAGTCAGGATCTACATGTACATTTTTAAACATGACAGAGGATCTAAGTGGAAAACACTTGAATGTGTGACAGACTGCTGTATCTTCACAAGTCTGCTCCAGTTCTTTCTGGGCTCCCAGCATCCTGGTTAGAGACATTTTCCAGCTCCCTTGAGACTGAATGTGGCCATGAGACTATATTTTCATTTAAAAGGAATTGAAGGATATGTGTGTAGCTTTTGTACCAAGTGCTAAAAAGAACTTGCTTCTGGCTGGTGGCTCAGTGGATAGGCACCAGACTGTGAACCCAAAGGTCACTGGTTCAATTCCTAGTCAGGGCACATAACCAGGTTGCAAGCCAGGTGTCTAGCCAGGTCCATGGCTGGAGGCAGGTGAAAGGCAACCATACATTGATGTTTTCCTCCTTTTCTTTCTCCCTCCCTGCCGTTCTCCCTAAAAATAATGAATAAAATCTTTAAAAAAAGAAAACAAAAAGAACTTGCTTATCTCTGACTCCCTGTCTTCTTCATACGTGTTGGTTGAAATTTGGATATAGCTGATTCCCAACTTCAATTTGCAGATAAGGACAATGGGTAATTTAAAAGATTTCCCATAGGTAATTATTACTCTTTGGGATTCAGGATAAGAAATTAGTTTCCTAGGAATTCTTGGGAATTTTATTAATCACAAGTTATTCTGTATTTTTTACTATACTTTGTACTGTATATATGTAAATATAATGAGTGACCACAATAATAATGAATATTTTTTCTATAATAGGATTATACTAAAAGTTCTAGAGATTTTCTGTTAAAGTCATGTAATAATAAATGTAAACCAATATACTGTGGTAAGAATATATACTTCATATAGAAATATCTTTACCTGATATTGACATGTGATAACAGAACGCATTAAAAAGGAACATTAACACAATATAACCTCTGAATGATAGTCATTTAAAAAGGATGGTACCATGGATATTTAATATTTAAAAGTTATTATTAAAATATACAAAGCAGTAAATGCTCTATCTGATAGTTGTGCTCTCTATTTTATAACAAATAATGCAGTTATAAAAAAATGTCCTTTCAAGAGGGAGCATACCTCAACATCATAAAGGCCATCTATGAGAAACCTGAAGCCAACATCATACTTAATGGACAAAAACTGAAAGCCTTCCCCCTAAGATCAGGAACAAGACAAGGCTGTCCACTTTCTCCACTTCTATTCAACATTGTCTTGGAAGTTCTAGCTATAGCTATCAGAGAAGAAAAAGGAATCAAAGGTATCCAAATCGGGAAGGAGGAAGTCAAACTGTCATTATTTGCAGATGATATAATAGTGTACATACAAAACCCGATGGGCTCCACCAAAAACTTACTCAGCCTAATTAGCAAATTTAGCAAAATAGCTGGGTATAGAGTCAATATCCAGAAATCAAAAGCATTTTTGTATACCAATAATGAAACAACAGAAATAGAAGCGAAAAAACAAATCCCATTTACCATAGCAACAAGAAAAATAAAGTACCTAGGAATAAACTTAACTAAGGAGGTCAAAGACCTGTACTCAGAAAACTACAGAACAATGAAGAAAGAAATCAAGGAAGATACAAATAAATGGAAACATATACCATGTTCATGGATGGGAAGAATCAATATCATTAAAATGTCCATACTACCCAAAGCAATCTACATATTCAATGCAATCCCAATTAAAATACCAATGACAGACTTCACAGAAATAGAAAAAATACTTCAAAAATTTATATGGAGCCCAAAATGCCCACAAATAGCCACAGCAATCTTGAGAAAGAAGAACAAGGTAGGAGGAATCACAATACCAGACTTCAAACAATACTACAAGGCTACTGTCATCAAAACAGCCTGGTACTGGCATAAGGACAGACATATAGATCAATGGAACAGAATAGAGAGCCCAGAAATTAACCCAGGACACTATGGTCAACTAATATTTGACAAAGGGGGAAAGAATATCAAATGGAGTCAAAATAGTCTCTTCAACAAATGGTGTTGGGAGAACTGGACAGCAACATGTAAAAAAGATAAAACTAGACCACCAACTTACACCATACACCAGAATAAACTCAAGATGGATAAAGGATTTAAATATAAGCAGTGCCACCATAAAGGTCCTGGAGCAAAATATAGGCAGCAAACTTTCAGATATCCTACGCAGAAATATGTTTACTGATACTTCACCAAGAGCAAAGGAAATAAAAGAACGAATCAATAAATGGGACTATATCAAATTGAAAAGTTTCTGTTCAGCTAAAGAAAATATCAGCAAAATTCAAAGGGAACCAACTGTATGGGAAAACATAATTGCCAATGATACCTCAGATAAGGGTCTGATCTCCAAAATATATAAAGAACTAATGTGACTCAACACCAGGGGGACAGACAAAGGGGGACAGGGCAAAGGACTCCTGGCTGGTGGCTCAGTGGATAAGGTGCTGGCCTGCAAGCCCAAAGGTTGCTGGTTCGATTCCCCAGTCAGGGCACATAACCAGGTTGCAAGCCAGGTCTCCAGCCAGGTCCTTAGCTGGAGGCAGGTGAAAGGCAACCATACATTGATGTCTCTCTCCCTCTCTGCCTCTCTCCCTTCCCCTCTCTGCCTCTGGAAATAATAAATAAAGTCTTTAAAAAAAAAAAAAGGGCAAAGGAACTGAACAGACAACTCACTGAGGAAGATATACAAAGGGCCCAGAGGCATATGAAAGAATGCTCAACATCACTAGTCATCAGAGAGATGCAAATTAAAACCGCAATAAGATACTACCTCACACCTGTCAGAATGGCAATCATCAACAAATCAACAGACAACAAGTGTTGGCGAGGATGCGGGACAAAGGGAACCCTCATACACTGTTGGTGGGAATGTAGGCTGGTGCAGCCACTGTGGAAAACAGTATGGGGTTTCCTTAAAAAACTGAAAATGGAACTGCCTTTTGATCCAGCAATTCCACTACTTGGACTATACCCAAAGAATCCTGAAACACCAATTCATAAGAACCTATGTACACCTATGTTCATAGAGGCACTATTTACAATAGCCAAGTGCTGGAAACAGCCTAAGTGCCCATCAGTGGATGATTGGATCAAAAACTTTGGTACATTTACACAATGGAATTCTATAGAGCAGAAAGAAAGAAGGAACTTGTACCCTTTGCAACAACATGGATGGAACTGGAGAGTATTATGCTTAGTGAAATAAGCCAGACAGTGAAGGACAAATACCATATGATCTCACCCATTACAGGACAATAATGAGCAAAACTAACAACAAGCAAAACCAAACCAAATATATGAATACAGTGAATAGGCCTTCAGTGGTCAGGGGGAAAGGGGCTGGGGGGAGGGGGGAGGCAGAGGCAAGAAAGGGGAGCAGCTTAGACAAGAACCTAGTATAAAGGAACCATGGACATGGACAACAGGTGGGATTGACTTTGGGGGGAATGGGTGGGTGGGGAGGGGGACAGAGGGGAGCCAAAAGGGGATGGATGTAATACAACAACAATAAAATTAAAAAAAAAAAAAAAATGTCCTTTCAGTTTATGTTGGCATTGCTTGGATTGTTGATAATGTGTCCAAAAGCATCTTCAAGTTGGTTGTTAGGGTACATGTTTCTTTACATAAGCTATTTGCCTTTTCTTAGTAGTGAAAATATTTGGTCTGCTTGCCCTGATATTTGTGTTGCTTTGAAATTAAATAACTTTGTGTTATTTAGGTTTTAGATCAGTTTCTGGTTTAACATTAGAGTAGCTCAGGACATTTATATCTTCTCTTTATATTCTGTTAACATATTTTTGAAGAACTTTAGCCCATAAGGAATATTCAAACAATGGAAAATGCCAGCAGACATTATTTGAGTGTAATTGAAACAATGTAACATTTAGCTCTTTCAGCAAGGTTAACAGCTTTATGTGAAATCATGTGTTGAAATTGTCATTTTAAGGCCTTATTTTACTTCCAAAACTTTTATAACACCATTCATAAGATTATAAAAGTATACTCTGTATATAAGCTAATTGATATTTATTTATTCATTTTTCTGAAATTCAAAAATTTTAATTTATTGTTGTTATATTACAATTGTTTCATTTTCCCCCATTGTTCTCCCCTGTCCCCCCGCCCCAACCCTATCCCCTCTCCCACAGTCCCCCACTTGTTGTCCATGTCCATGGGTCCTTCATACCAGCTCCTTGACCAAACACTTTCCCTTCTTTCCCCTCTTCTTCTCCCCCCACCCCTTTGGCCACCATTATTCTGCTCCTTGTTTTCATGTCTCTGGTTCTATTCTGCTCATCTGTTTGTTTTGTTCATTAGTTTCCTTTATTGGGTGAGATCATATGGTATTTGTCTTTTGCCACCTGGCTTATTTCACTAAGTGTAACACTCTCCAATTCCAACCATGTTTTTGCAAAAGGTGGGAAGAGTTCCTTCTTTCTTTCTGCTGTGTAGTATTCCATTGTGTAAATGCACCATAGTTTTTTGATCCATTCATTCACTGATGAGCACTTAGGCTGTCTCTAGCACTTGAATATTTATTTTATTTGCAAGAGTGACTCACCATTAGCAGCAGGCAAGGCCAGGAATACACACCTAATAACAGGATGACAGCTACCAACAGCACTGATGAAATAGTAGCCACTTTTATTTGAAATCCTTTGAACTAATGATATTGTATTATGTTGAAACATTCTAATTCTCCTGAGAAAAATTATACTTTTCTCCTGTTTTATTAAATTTTCAACTGATATTTCTCAGGATTCAGGATTTGGGAAAAACACATATTCCCCAGGGAACAGTAGAAAGGAATTCCCCTTAGAAATACCAGCCTACAGGATGGTAGCTGAACAAAATCACCAGAGCTCCCAAATGACCTTGGGAAGCAAAGCTGCCTTGTAGTCTAGAGTAGCTGAATAGTTAGTTACCTGAGTGGGAAGGGACCTTGAGTTTTACTTAAGCCCTTCTATTTTGGGGTTTATATTACAACATGCTTCTCTTTAGTTAGTTCAGAAATTCTCTTAATGGTTTATATCCAGGACTACAGAGATATCTCCCTCAAAGCTTTTTCAAAAACCTAGATAATCTTCCTATAATTTTAAATGAAGTACATTTTAGAGATGATCTAGTTCACCCCCTCACCCCATATTAGAGATAAGCTGAGTCCTAAAGATAGGAAATGACCTGCTCAATGGCACTTGACATTTTTTTCTAAATTAATAAAACATAGTTAAGGATAGCAGTTGTGTCTGCCTAAGTTAATACATAGAAATATACAAAATGTCTTCAAGTATGAAGAATAAAATGAATTTCTTTGTAATATTTGTACTGGTACAGAGTATATATATTCTTCCTATTATAATAAGTTTTTATTATTAAAATATTTAAATATTTAATTTTGGCTCAGTGTCTAGAGATCCCCATATGGAGTGAGGGGAGTAAAAGTGAACTAAACTATATGCTAACTGGTTTATATATGTTATTTTACTTTTTTTTGTCATTACAAAGACCCATTTTATTAAACCCATTTTGAGTGTTTAAGAAATTATCCTTGGGTTGCACAATACATATATGGCAGAGCTGTGAGTTTTGGATAAATTGATAAATGTGTAGTTACTAAACTTTGAGAAAGAATAATATAATTTAAAAACATTACCAAGTAATTTTTCATGATAATCTCTTGTTATTAATAATGTCTGATATTTGTACACACGGCAATCCCCTAACTTACTGGGGAAGGTACCCAACGAGATCACAAACTAGAAAATGAGGTGCACGGGTCTCGATATTGTAAATTCTTTATTGTCTTTCACCTGTGGATCCTGTGAATTTTTATCTTAAATATATTTTATTTATGATCCTGTGAATTTTTAAAGTACACAGTTAGTAAAGAAATAAAAAATTATTTTGTGCAACTGAAGTTCAAGGTAGTTTAGATGAAAATGGGAAATAGAACTATGACAAACTACAACTGAATTTTAAATGAATATGAGACTATTATAAAGCAATATTGATGTCTTAAATCCTAAGCTTCATATTAAGGTCATAGTAATGGCTCAGTGTTTTATGAGCCTGTGTGCTGTTAGCGACATCATCTCTTTAATCTTAACTTTGCCTGAAGCAAAAATAAATCTTAATGTTGTAAACTGTATGGTAACATAACTGCCTTATACAGTAGGGATTATTTTTTCCCTAAGTGTCACAGATATTTTGCTGTGGCAAGGAAAAAAAAAAAAAAAAAAAGGAAGAAAGAAAAAAACAAAAAAAGAAATACCAATTCCTTTTGTTGAAGTGGCAAAAATATTCCTGCTATTAAAAAATAACTTATAGACTAAGGAGTTTTTATTTTTGTTTCTGCATTAGATTAATTTGTAATTATGGTATATTTACAAGTCAGTTTAAACAAGACATGTTTAAAAACATTTCTGCACATTTAGGTCACTTAATTGCTAGATTGCTGGTTAATGTTTGGCTGTTACATTTCTACATTTTGTAGAGGAAGTTTAGAACCAAGTAGGTACAAGGCACAGACCAGAAAAAGGCTCAGTATTCTTGGGAGGAAGTCAAAGTTGAAGGAAAATGAGGAGCATCTTGAGGTCATGGTTCACTTGGAGACCTTAAGAGACTGGTTTGCTGAAGCTCTTACAAGGTAAGGTTTCAAACAGAACCCACAAAAGTCTCAGGGGTGGAAATAAAGCTGTTCTTTTTATTGGATAAAAGAAAATGTTAAATAGAATTTATTAACAAGATGACTTCTTGATTTATAGTTAGAATTCAGTATTTCACTTGGCCCTTGATCTGACTCACATGATTTATAATTAGAATATGTGTGATTACTTTCTTAACAAGGAATTATGCCTTTGTAGGAAAAATTCTGCCACATGCATTCTGAGAAACTCCATGCACTGGGTCTAAGCTTTTGTGAACAGAGATTATAATTCCATTAGTGACAACTACTGAGATTGCACACATAGGTGGAATTCTTCTTCCAAGTGTGTGGGAGGCTTTACTGTTTTGTGAAAAGCCATAATTACAAAGGAAGGACATTTCTAATCTTACTATCTTAATTGTCAAATTCTTTTTTCCTAATGAGGAAAAGATTAATTTCATTGGATTTTAACTAGAATGTGAGTTTTTAAGTTTTTAAAAATGTATAGAGTAATAATGTTCTTTCTTTAAAATAAAAAAAAGTATTTACTGATTTTAGAGAGAGAGGAAGGAAGGAAAAGGGGGAAGGGAGAAAGAGAGAAAGAAACATCAATTTGTTGTTTATTTTATCTATGATCCATGGTTGTTCTGGTTTTCTTTAAATTTTAAAGTAAGGAAAATAAGGATAATATTTTAATATTAAAGTAGTAAAGTATATAAAAATACAAAAATAATTAGTTGCCTCTGATAGTAAACTAACAGGTTTAATTACTTGACTAAAGAGTTTAGAAACACCTCACAATCTATATAATAAGTGGGAAATGTCAGAGACGCAAGCCTTGGGGAAAATTATTACAATTCCATATCAGAAAGATCATCATCTATACTGAACCCTTTCTGGAGGATAACACTGTGAACAAACCCGGGTTGGGAGAGGAAGGTCAGCAAAGCTCATAGACTAGGGAGATCCCAAGAACCAGAAGTTGACGATGTCAGTTTAGCAATATTCTACGAGGAATAGAGAACAGGGTGCATGTACACACAAGAGAGGTACCCTGTTATGGGTTTGTGATCACTTTTGAAGTCTTACAGTGGCCATCTGTCTTTTGAGATTATCCATCTTCTTTTGCTGTGTCTTGTCAGTCAGTGTCTCAATAGAAAAGAGATAACATGCTTAAATCCAGGTAATCCAAGGAGGTTCTATTTTTAAAGAGAATATATAAAGGTGTGAGTAGGAAGGATGTCAGGGAATCACAAGAGAACCATCCCAGTGAAACTGGCAGTGAAAGTTGCATTACCTGTAGGTGTGGAGCATGGAGACTCAAAGGAAGAAGTTAAAAGAACATGGAAAGAGAGTTATGTGAATAATGGTGGCTTGAGAGATGCAGCGACCTCGTGGTTGCCAGACTGAGGCAGCCTTAGGAGAGGGACCAAGGGAATGAATACATTCATCTCATTCTCCTTCCTCCCTCTCATTTCCTGCTTAGGCTTCTCAATTGGAAGAATGAAGGTCTGGGATCTACTGATATAAGACACAGAGGTCAGCTTATATCAGAATGACAAAAGGGACACGTGGAAGATTTTTAGCAGAATCACAGTACATATGCTCCTCATCTTATGATGGGGTTACATCCTGAAAAATCCAATGTAAATGGAAAATATTATAAATGGAAAATACATGTATTCTATTGATTATAGTTTAGTCACCTTACCTCAAAACATGTGTATTAACCCACAGCTGGGCAAAGTCATCTAACGCAATGAATACATTGTAAAGTTTGTTTACCCTTGTGATGCACTGTCTCTGCCTAGCATCAGGAGACAGTATCGTACTTTGTATCACTAGCCCTGGAAAAATAAAGAAATTCAAAATTCAAAGTATGCTTTCTAGTGAATGCTTTTCCACAATCATAATGTGGAAAAACTGTTAAGTCCAACCATAGTTAAGTTGGAGACCATTTGTAGTGTGATTCTATGTACACACACACACACACACACACACACACACACACGCAATTTTGCTAATTGGTTTCTTTCACCAGTTTTCCTGATACCAGCAACAGAATGGTATGGGCGGGGTGGAGGACACGAGCATTCTGGTCAATAGAAGAAACGTCTTTGAACACTAGGTGGTAGAATTTAACTTAGTTTGAGATGTGTGAGTCATCTGGATGAATCCTCCCAATTCTATAGATCTGATGAAGCTGAGGTCTGATCACAGTAAATATATTAAGGCTTTTGAGCAATCTGGGGAGACTGGTTATTGGGTCTTTTCTTGGTTACACTCAAATCTTATCATGGACCCCTTCTAAAAAAATAACTGGATCAGCTTGGTAGAATTTACTTCATATTTCTCCTTAAAACATCTCATACTGAATCTAGTTGTTTTAAAATTTTTAGTATTCTTCGATCTAGATGGTTAATAAAGCAAGTACAAAAAAGATAATAAATGAGATATCTCTGAATCCATAAAACATGAAATTACTTCATAGATTTTCCAATGTGCCTATGAAAATTCACAATATGAGTTGACTTTTATTGCACATTCTAAATGAGAAATTGAATAAAGAGCCCATTTCTTCATAAAAATGCTTTCATAACCTTGTATACTATTAAATGACATCATTGTATATTAAAAATTCAGAAGCTCTTCAGTACACTGAATCGAAAGTATTCATTTCAAAGTATCATTTAAATGTTGAATATGATTCAAATAAAAATTTCCTTAGGAGCAAACTTGTCCCCCCTCCTGCACCCCCCACATATTTACAAGTTTATTTGGTTGTGGATAGGTTTTCAAACAAATTTGCCACTTTAACTTTATCTGCAAGGGTAAAGTAAAAAATTTCAGAACCTGAACCTAGATTTGAAGCCTCATAATTATTGTACATAATACATAGAAAATACAGAAGGAAGTCCATGAATTCACTTAATATTTAGTGACCACTCACCATGAGCCTAGCACTATCTTGGGGACTAGGGATGCAGAAATGGAAATCAGTCTGTGTCCTCCATGAGCTTAGAGTCTATCAAAGAGAAAGATGAAGAGGCAAGAACTGCATACTATGATCACGGGTCTAAGGAATGTGACCAGAGGGATCTACTTTTGAACTTATGTAACATGAGCATTAGATTTTTGTGGTGGTTGTGGTTGTAAAAATCACAACAGTTTCCTGAGGCTCTGCCCTTTCTTTTTTTTTTTTTTTTTTCAGTATATTTTCTCTCTGTTGTTCAGAATGGGTAATATCTATTGTTCCATCTTAAAGTTCACTGATACATTTTTTCCCTGTTACCTTTATTCTGCTACTGAGCCCATCCATTGAGATTTACATTTTTGATCACTCTATTTTTCAGTTCTAAAATTTTGATTGGGTTCTTCTTTATAAATCCTATTTCTTTGTTGGTGATATTTATTTCTTTGCTGAGAATTTCTGTTTTCTTTTCATTTGTTTGGAGAATGTTTGTATTTTCACATTGAAACAACTTGGTGATGGCTTGTAAAAGAATTCCAACCTCTGTGCTATTTAAGTTGAGTGGCATCTGTTGATTGCCTTTTCTTATTTAAGTTGCAGTTTTCCTGGTTCTTGGTACGATGAATGATTTCTTATTGTATCCTGGATATTTGGGGTATTGTTTTATGAGACTCTGGATCTTATTTAAGTCTTGCACTTTAGAGGGCCTCCTCTGACATCATGCCAGCAGGGGAAGGGGTCAGGAGGGGTCCCTGCTACTTTACTGCCAAGTGAGATTCCCACTGGGTTTTCCTTGACACCTTTGGTGCAGGAAGAATTAGGGATCCCTCATTTACTGTCATGTGGGTATGCAAATTACGGTTCCACAATAGGCCAGCACTGATGTAACCTACTGTGGAGGTGGGGGGTGCCTTATTATCTCTCCTCATTTGGACTCCATTGACACTGTGATGTGGGGTCTCCTTACTACTGTTGGGGTTTGGAGTCCAGGCTCCCCATGTGGCTTCCAGTGACAACACAGACAGGAATCTTGTTGCTGCCTAATGGAGATGAGAGTTCTAACTCCCCACTCAGCCTTCTCTGACACCACTAGGGTGGGGGGTGTTGGACATCATCATAGCCTGGCAGGGGTGGAAGGAGAGGCTTCCCAGTTAGTCTTGCTAACAGGCTATGGGGGAGGGTGCTGGTTTTTCTGGCTGAAGAAGGGCTGTTGTCTAAACATTTACTGTCTTACCAGGGTTCACTTTCCTGGTCCTTTGGCTGAAAGCTTGGGACTTTTCCCCCCTGCCATTGGTGTTTCTATGTTTCTGGGTCTTCAACTCTAAGTCTGGGATACATGAGGCAAAAATTAAACCTAGGGAATTCACCACTGTGTCGTTCTTTGGATCTGAAGGTCCTTAGACAATCTGCCTTCTCCTTTCCTCCTCTGAGAGTCTTTTTTTTTTTTTTCATGTACAACACTGGTTTGTTATTGTTGTTGTTTTGTTTTGTTTTTTTTTAGCTGTATTGTAATGGGAGGAATAAGGAAGAGTGCTCAATGACATTGTTTTAACTCCTAGATTCAGCCATGCCTGAAGATAACCTTTGATTCTTCAGTTACAAAAGTCAATAAATTCCCCCTTCATTTGTTCAATCACCTTGAATGAGTTGCTTGTCACTTGCCACCAACCTTCCTTGGAGTGAGCAGAGTCTGGGAGCAAAGAGATGGCAAATGACTAGAGATACCTTTTACTGGAATGTAGTCTGTTGGCATCAGTCTTTGAGCTAAGTTAGACTTTGGTTTCCTTTCACATGAATTTTTATTAACCGTGTCTCCTTTGGTGCTAAAGGTTCTGAGAATCTAAAGGTACTATTTACACTGGGCTTTGTTCAACCATAAGATCACTTTCATCCAATTATATCATAAGCCAAGTAAATGAGGGTGGTGGGAAAAGGCACTAATGTAGGAGCTTGCTTTTGCCACTAATGGTATGAGCAACCTAGGACAAGTCATTTTCTTTCTTTGTGCCTCAGTTTCTACTTCTGTAAACTGAAGGGGGGTACTCTAGATAGTCTGTAAAATTTGCCCTAGGTCTCAACATTTCTATGTCTACTAATTAGAATGTAAGAAGTGAGGCAAAATGTTTTACACTTGGTTTCTCTGTGATTTAGAGTAAAATACCAGAAAATTAAGGTTGACATTTATCGCAGCTTACCTTCACTGCGAATGCAAGGAAAGGTTATTACTGTGCTAATACAAGGGAGGGTGACATTTTCCCACAGAGTAGCAGTAAGATCACAGTAAGGAAATTAAGGAAACTGGAGGTATCTTGGCCATCTAAGGTCTCAACTGTGGAGAGATGGCATCTGAAGGTTAAGAGCTATCAAATTCATTGCTTACAGTTAAAAAAAAATTATGCCAGCGATAATGTTCATTTAAGTAACAATGCAGGGAGAAAAATGATCAAGACAGAATACTAGATATTTCCTATGCTGTAATTATTCTCAGCAATAACAGACTCAAAATTCAGTTGCAGATTTTGTTACTTTACTTTTGTGTCATTTTTGAAAGGCTTTTTTTTGGGGGAGGAGGAAGCAGTTTTAGGTGGACAATGAAACTGAGAGAAAGGTACAGAGGTTTACCTTATACTTTTCCCCATACATGAATGGACTCCCCATTATCAACAACCCCCACCAGAGTGATACATTTTTATTACAATTGATGAACTTACGTTGACACATAATAATCACTTGAAAGTCCATAGTATACATTAGGACTCACCTTTAGTGTTGTCGACTGGGCTCAGACAAATGTATAATGGCATGTCTCCATTATTATAGTATGTCTCAGAATGTTTTCACTGCCTTAAAGATCTCTGTGTTCTTCCTATTCATCCCTTACTTCCCTCCTTCCCTTTGCAACCCCTGTCAACCAGAGGTCTTTTGGTTTTCTCTTTTCTACAATGTCTTATAGTTTGAATGATGCAGTATGTAGCCTTTCAGATTGGGATTTTTCACTTAGTAATATGCATTTACCATTTTTTTCCCTGTCTCTTCATGGCTTGGTAGCTCATTTCTTTTTAGCCCTGGATATTGTTCCATTGTCTAGAGAGATCACAGTTTAGTTATCCTTCTACCTACTGGAAGGCATCTTGATTGCTTCCAAGCTTGGGCAATTGTGAATAAAACTGCTATAAACATGCATGTACTGGTTTTAGTTTTCAGCTTTTTTGAGTAAATACCAAAGAGCATGACTGCTGGACTGTATGGTAAGAATATATTTAGTTTTGTAAGGAACTGCTGCACTGTCTTCCGAAGTGTCCGTGCTAATTTGCATCCCCACCAGCAATGAGTGAGAGCTCCTACTGCTCCTCACCCTCATAGCGTTTGGTCTCAGTGCTCTGACTTCTTTGCCATTTTACAAGGTGTGTAGTGGTATCTCATTGTTTTTTTTTACTTGTAACTCCCTTTTGACATATGATATGGAAATCTTATCATATGCTTATTTGCCAGCTATATATCTTCTGTGATGAGGTGTTTGTTAAGGTCTTAGGCCCATTTTAAAAATTAGGCTGTTTTCATATTTTTCTTATTGGTGAGGCCTAGGAGATTATACACACACACACACATACACACACATACACACATACACACATACACACACACACACACACATATATATATTTCTTTGATAATAGTTCTTTATCAAATGTGTCAGTTGCAAATATTTTCTCCTAGTCTGTGGCTTGTTGTCTCATTCTCTTGATTTGATAATCCGTTGACTGTTCTGTTGGTATTATGGAAATATTAACTTGCTTATGTGGTCTCTTCATATGTATTGACTATGGACTCAGTGGTGGAAGGAAATTTTCATGAAGGGATTTCAGGAGAATAGAGCCTCATCCCTTCTGTATAATTTCTTAGCAGAGCCAGTTAACTATGAATAACAGGAGTACTTGCCCATCTATGAGGCATCCCCATGTGTAGATTAAGCCAAGGCATAATTCTGCAAGCCAATGTTCAGTCTCAAGTCAGAGAATAATTTTTTAGGATGAGTTTTATTATCTTTCTTTTTCTCTTATTTTGAAGACAACCAGAAAGGGAGTTATGAAATCCATGGAATTTAAGGTGAACAAAATAAGCTTACTTTGAATTTGTGATGAGTTAGAATAGCTGTTGTTGCAGTTAAACCATCCTGTCCTACTTTATACATCAAGTTTCTTTTTTTTTTTTTCAGAGAAGAAATCATTTTTTGAGTTAAAGAAATAGAAAGCAGGAGTCTTTCCTTACCAAAATAAGCCAGGGCAGTTGTATCACACCCGGCAGGCTTGCTTTCTCAGATGCTATTCCCTGTGGTTGGCAAGATGCTCATTTCAGTTACAGAAATCTTTAAATGAAACACTCAACTGTTCCTTCCTTGCCTTGTTAATAGGCTGTCATTCAAGACTGAGTGATGCAGAATTTATTTTAAAAATTGTGATAAAATAAAGCTGCTCATTCAAAAGAGTTAACAACAAGAAGTTAATTATTTTACATTTTGGCCTTTAAAAATAAAATTGGCTTTTATGGCCATTACTGAATTGAACAGCCATGTAAATGTGATGGCTAATGCAGTGACAATTTATGCTTTAAGCTATTTTCCTACTTATAATTACAGATTTAAGTGACAAGATAGCTAGCATCACAATTGCCAATATATTTTAGAAGGAAAGGGACAACAGCATAAGTGCTCCAAAGTATTCTAAAATGTACTAGGTGCCTTCTAGCTTTATAAAAATGAGTAACTGTGTAATATGATTTCTTCTTTTTTTTTTGATTATGCTGTCACATTTGCCCCAATTTCTTTTCCCTTTGCTCTGCTTTGCCCAATACCTGCCTCCCTCCAGTGTTCCCACCCCCCACCCCTTAGTTCATGTCCACGGGTCATGCATGTAAGTTGTTTGGGTTTACTTTTTCCTATTCTTACTATTCTTAACATCTCCCTGTCTATTCTGCACCTACCAACTATGCTTCTTAATCCCTGTGCCTTTCCCCTCTTCTTCCTCTTCCTTCTCCCAGCTGACCATCCTTCAAATGTTCCCCATATCTTTGATTCTGTTCCATCTCTGGTTGTTTGCATAGTTTTTAAAATATATTCTATTGTTGATAGTTGTGAGTTTGTTGTCATTTTTTTTAATTAAAAAAAATTAAATTATTTTTAGAGAGGGTGGCAGGGATAGAGGAACAAAGGGAGAGAGACATCAATGTATGGTTGCCTTTCATCTGCCTCCAGCTGGGGACCTGGCTGGAGACCTGGCTTGCAACCTGGTTATGTGCCCTGATTGGCAATTGAACCAGTGACACTTGGATTCATAGGCTGGGGCTGAATCCACTGAGCCACACCAGCCAGGGCCATGTTGTCATTTTAATGGTCATAGTTGTGATCTTATTTTTTTAAAGTAAGTCCCTTTAATACTTTATATAATAATGGCTTGGTGATGAACACCTTTAGTTTTACCTTGTCTGGGAGGCACTTTATCTTTCTTCCATCCTGAATAATAGCTTTGCTAGATAGAATAATCTTGATTTTAGGTCTTGCTTTTAATCACTTTGAATACTTTTTGTCAGTCCCCTCCTGCCTGAAAAGTTTCTTTTGAGAAATTAGCTGATAGTCTTATGGCAACCCCTTTGTAGGGAACACTCTTTTCTCTTGCTGTTTTTAAAATTCTCTATCTTTAACCTTTGGCATTTTAATTATGTTGTATCTTGATGTGGTCCTCCTTTGGTCTAGCTTGTTTGGGACTCTGTGCTTCCTGGACTTGTAAGTCTATTTCCTTTGCCAAATTAGGGAATTTTTCCTTTGTTATTTTTTCACATAAGTTTTCAATTTCTTGCTCTTCCTCTTCTCCTGTTATCCCTATGCTTTGGATATTGGCACATTTAAACTTATCCCAGAGGTTTCTACACCTCTCCTCATTTTTTTCCATTCTTGTTTCCTCTTTCTGTACTGGTTGTTTATTTCTTCCTTATGTTCCATATCATTGAGTTGAATCCAGGTTTCCTCCCTCTTCCCCTTGGTTTCATGTGGATTTTTTTCATTTCACATAGCCTAGCCTTCACTTCTCCCTTTCTGCATTTAATGAACTCATGCATATCTGTCAGGTCTGTGAGCATCTTGATCACCAGCGTTTTGAATTCTGCAAGTGTTATGTTTGCTATCTTCTTGGCTGGTTGGCTGTCTCTTTGTCACTCAGTTCTCCCACTGGCACCTTGATCTGCTCTGTCTTTTGGGCCATATTTCTGTTTCCTCAGCTTGACAACTTTCTGTGTTTGCCTCTGTGTCTTAGTTCTATTGCACTTGTTTCTAAGGGGCAGAGCTTTAGAAATTCATCAGTGAAGGTGACCCATTTCACCATGTCATGGCACTGTGTGTCAGGGAGGGATCTGAGAGGAAACAATGCTGTTTGCCTGTTGAGACCAGCAGTGTCTTCTTCCACCCCAACCCCCACTGGTTTTTACTGTCAGAAGCAATGTGGCTCTATTTCTCCTAGTGCTGGAACTGTGGGCTGTGTGGTCTGGCCCTGGATCATTTCCCAGGTTTAAATATATGACTGTACTTTACACCTCTGCCTCAGTCCCAGAGCCCCAGCCACAGCTGCTGCTGGAACTGTAGGCTGCGTGGTCTGGCCCTGGGATTGCTTCCCAGGTTTAAGCATATGACTGCACTTTTCTCTGCAGCCTCAGCCCCAGCGCTGCAGCTGTTGCTGTACCCCTCACCCCCAGCTCCTCCCCTTCTACCTGTCTGCCTGAGTATCTCTTTACTTTTTTTTTTGTTGTTGTTGCCCTTCCATGTAGTTCAATTTTCTGACATTTCTGCATTGTTTTAATTTAGTTTTAAGGTAGATGTAAATTTCTTTTAGTTGTGAGGGAGATACAGCATGCCTACCTATGCCTCTATCTTGGCCAGAGCATAATATGACTTATATTTTAGTATTTCTTTTCATAGAAAAGTAGAGAGTAGTGAGTGAATAGGAACTTACTTTGTTGAGAGGACTTCCAGGTGAATTACAACATCCAGTTTTTATATTGTGATAGGGTTCTTCATTCTTCAGATGATTCTGATTGATTCACTAATGCATGGCCTTTGTCTTCTCATTGTTATCACCTCATCTGCAGTGACATGCATGACTTACAACATCTCTGTCAAATGCCATTGTAAGTGTTTACTTCTGTGCACAAGAAACTGAAGCAAGGATAGAGCTAATGGAGCTAATAGAAATGTGGGATTAAAAAGTCACAGGTTAGTCTAACTGAAGTTAATAGTGTATGTTGAAATCAATATTCTGAGACCTCAGCAGGGGCATTCGAGCTTTCTTGATTTCAGCATTTTTTAGAGGATTTGAATTTTCTTTTTCAATTTAAATGAATAGTGAAGGAGGTACTCAGGATGTCCAAGATGTTTTGATATCTTGGCTTACTAACAGATGTTTATCATCATATTTATATGCAACAGCTTATGAAGCAGGGATGTACTATGTAGACTGCATAGACACTGGAAGGCAGAGGAGCACAGAGATGATTCAAGTGGGGGCAGGGAGTGAGTTTGGACAGGATGGTAAACAATGTTTTTTTTTTTTTGTTTTTTTGTAGGATAAATAAAATAAGGCAACTGACTTTTGAAGAGGTTAGGTCCTTTTCCCTTAACCAGTGCTACCATGACCTTGCTAATCCTTAGGTGAACAACTTGTCCCAAGAGGAGAGGATATTCAACCATCAACAGAAGTGGTGACCTATAGTGGTTTCTTAGAAAGCAGAAGTGAATCAATTCCAAAGCAGTCAAAAGTTTTGGGGGGCATAGAACAGGAAGAAATGGTGCACTTTGAAAAGGTAAAAAGTTAATTTTGGAGTTAAAGGCAGTTGTAACCCATAAGCCTTATATTGAAAGAAGGAATACATTTTTCAGCTTAATAGTTTCATTCTCTTTTGGAACTCTCCTGTTCTGTCCTCCTGCTGCTGGATGCATGTGTTGTATAAGATTTTCTGTTAATGATACCTAAGGTAACAATGTACAAGAGACCTTGTTCGGCATCTTTGCTATGACCAGGAATTCTAGATATGATGATCCGGTAGTGTCCTAGGAATTTCTTGGAGAAGACTCAAGAATTGAATCTTCTTATATGACCATATTGGATATATGTATTATATATGTATTTATTTTATTTCTTAATCAGAATCTATTTTCTTTCAGTAATTTCATCCCTAACATGTCAAATACCAAGATTATCCTTTTCTTTTTTGGAGGGGAGTGTTCAATATGTAACTTAAACATCACAAACTCATTTTTGAGAAGATTTGCAAATATATTTTTTCCTATGTTGGTAACTATGGAAGAGTATTATAAATTGCTACATTGTGTTAAAATGAAGAGAAAAAGTGAGGTCCAAACATGCCAACATAACTCTGTGGAGAAAGAGCTTAATCAAAATTTGACTATGATAGGAATTGCCTGCTTGTTCCTTCAAAACTATTTCAGTCATTTTGCCACTATAAGATTTGAAAGCTGAACTTTTGGGGCATGGAATTGCAGGATGTCTATCCTTTTTTCTTTTTATTCCTGTGGATTGTCTTAAGATCTTCACATATTATTTATTTCTTCTCTGGGGATGAAGTAAAGAAAAAGTAATGAAAGTAAAAATGCATATTGGTCTATTTGATTAAAATGGAGTTTTTAAACAACATAGATTATAACGTATCCAGATATTCTTTTGTCTCTACTAGATAATGAAGTTGTAATAGTGAGCATTTAGGCTAGAGTTATGAGATTATTCCCCTAGTGAAATATAAACATAAATTTCATTAAATTACTTTAGGTTTCAATTTGCCAAGGTGAAATGGGAGGAAAACACTGAATACATCAGATTTTTCAAAATCTAAATACTTTGCTGTTGTTATCAATCACTATTTCATGTTGTGTTTTTTTTTCTTTATCTGCTTTTATATTCTGTAGGATGAAGTTTTATTTTTTTTAAGTTGTATTATTTCATCAAAACATCTGAACTGTATATTTATTTCAGTTTGATGCAGAAATAAAAACAAATAAGCTTTTAGAATATTATGCTGAGTTCATTCAAAGGACTTGAATGCCTAGTGTAAGTAAGGCACCAAACCAGGCACTGGAAGAATTAAATAGATGTGTGGAACTGGCCTCAGAATGTGCTGAAGAAGTTACATATATACTCAGACCTCAGATGCTAGGTAATGGCTTATTCATGCATTAGTGGTCATTTCTGTTTACAGATATAATCATTAGATAGATCAACTATTTTGGTCTTGATTGTAGATTTCTTTATTGGTGAAATGGGAATAATCTTGAACTAAATTTCATTGCTGTATCTTCTATGGCACTTTGAGCATATCTGTATTGTATGTAGCACATATCAGATATCCTTCTAAGGTGGGACCATACTTCACTCATCCATAGTGCCTGGATGCTTAGTCCATGGCCTGACACCTTATAGGTGTTTAAAAAAACTTGCTGAATGGTTTAATGTATTACTGGGGCAAAGCATTTTAAAAAAGAAAAAAAAATTAGTCTTAACAATATAAGTCCAAAGTCAAACTCCAATTTACAAACTTATTTATTGCATTTTCTTGTTAGTTATTACCTGACACATATTTCTTTATTGTGAAAACCTATAACCATTATGCAGAGTTTTTAACAATTGAAAGACTATTTTTTACCCTCTAACTCTGAGTAGATTTTGGCAAATATATTGCACTAAATACTAGAAATGTTTTTCTTCTCTTTCTTCCATTAAAAATTAATTCTTTTGCATAATAACTTTTACCTTTGTTTCTAATAGGCAACAAAAGTTTACCACCAGAGTTAAAAAGAAAGCCATTCTTTGAACCTTTGAGTATTTCTAATACTTAATCTTTTTGATTCATGTATTTAAATAAAGCTGCAGAGTGTGCCTTTTCTCCCCATATACTAAATTATGTTACACAATAGGTTTTCTTTTTTAATTTAAAAGATTTTATTTTTATTATTTTTCAGAAAGAGGGGAAGGGAGAGAGGCAGAGAGGGAGAGAGACACATCAATGTATGGTTGCTTTTCACCTGCCTCCAGCCACAGACCTGACTGGAGACCTGGTTTGCAATCTGGTTTTGTGCCCTGGCTGGGGAATCGAACCTGCAACCTTTGGGTTCGAAGGACGGCACCTTATCCACTGTGAACAATAGGTTTTCAATATACTACAATGTTATATTTTTTATGATGGAGCTTATTACCAGTAAATAAAGCTAGCATACTTTTGTCTGAGTAATTTTCATTTACTTAAGTCTAACTTTACAGTTTTGAGTGGAAAACTGAGGTTGAAATTTTTTCACAAGTCTTCCTGGAGTTTCTTTGATTTTTCTTACTTCTGAATAGTATTACCAATCTAAAATTATATACTTGTGCTTTGTAGATGGATAATTTTAATATGCTAAAGGCCTAAACTCTTACTTCTTCATAATTTGGTGTGTACTTGCATAATTACTGTTTTTCTTTTTGGTAGCCAGCATTTATTGAATCATTATTATATGCTAAATGCTGAGCCCTGTACATGAATTAGCTCATCTTGCTGACATTAATGCAGTGAAATAAGTGCTATCATTATTCCCACTCTACTGATGATAGAACTAAAGCTTAGGGAAGTTAGTTGTTTGCCCAATTAACATAGCTAGAGAGGGGCAGAGGTAAGACCTAATCTCTGTGTACCTAAATCTACAGCCTGATGTTTTAACCTCCATGTTGTACTGTGTAGTGTGACTGAATTCCGATAGTTACTTACTGTGCAAGTACAGAAGAGCAGTCTCATGTCATAACATAAAATTATAAAGACAATTAGAATTATTATATTTAGCTAACACGTAAGGGTGTGAGATTGTTCTGATAATTTGGTTTAATGGTACTTTGATTTATTCTTATTTACATTTGTATAGGTCCCTTTTTTTCCTCTGAAAATAAAGTGTCTTTGAGAGATAGCACAGAATCTTGCCAGTTGTTACCAGATGAAACACTTTCAATGGCAAATAACACATTTGTGTTAAAAATGGTTTAAATAAATAAATAATTTTTTATTGTACATAAGTGGAAGCCCCAAGGTAAAGTGGTTTCAAGGTCAGACAACTGAGCAGCTCAATAACATCATCACAAATCCGGATTTTTCTATGTTTCTGTTCTGCTGTCCTTGGTGGGTTGGCACTTGTCCTCAGACTTGACCCTGTTGTTTCAAGATGGCGGCAGCAGTTTCCAATGTCACAATAAACTCCTGAGGCAGAAAGAACAATTGCTTTTGCAGGCATGTCTTATTTTTAAAGTAAGGGAAATGTTTTCCAGGAGACTCCTAACACATTTCCTTCATGTTACTTTATTTAAATCCTCACCTGAGAATATGTGTATTGATTTTAGAGAGAGGAAGGGTGTGTGTGGGAGAGGGGGGGGGAGAGAGAGTGAGAGAGAGAGAGAGAGAGAGAGAGAGAGAGAGAGAGAAAGAAAGAAAGAAAGAAAGAAAGAAAGAAAGAAAGAAAGAAAGATGGATCAGTTGCCTCCCATCTGCACCCTGACCAGGGGCCAAACCTACAACCTAGGTATGTGCCCTAACAATCGAACCTGCAACCTTTTGGTGTATGGAGCAATGCTTCAACCAACTGAGCCACCTGGCCAGGGCCTCTTCATGTTACTTTTGCTAGAATTGTATCATAAGACATTTTAGTCAAACACTAGCAAGGAGAAAGGAACTGTCATGACTGGTGTGTATTAATTAAGCTCTACCCTCCCTCACAATCACCCCCCAAGGCTGGAAGAAATCTAGGTGCATGATCAGCAAAAAGTGAACAAAATCAGGGCTCTTCACAAAGAACTGTGTTGTATATGTTATCAGGGCCCACTATGTGTATGGCTGTCGGGTAACAACAAGTAATGCCTGGAATAATTTTCTCTTAGCATGAAGAATCAGGATTTTTTTCTAAGAGGAGATTGTCACATATACTGAAGTCTAATACCTGGTCCCGGGCAACCATGTGAATATGGTTGTAGGGTTCTAAATAGCTATTAGTGGCAGTTTGGTTACAATGAGAACCAGAATAAGGGCGATCAAAGATTCTATTATTAGCAGTTGACAGGGCCTGACACATTTTAAACAAAGCTCTTTGTTTCCATCTTCATTCCTGACAAGTAGCTTGTCATTGGCGTCTATATAGATGATCCTCTGGACACATCTGCATGTCATGGGGAAAATGATGAGTGGAGGCCTTTGCCATTCACCTCTCCATTCAGGAGATCAGTGAATAGTGAGTTAGTAATAGTTTACCCAGTTTAACTTATTATCTTATAAGTTTTGGGATCTTTACAAGTTTCATTCTGTTCTTATGAATATTGAGAGATTGAAAAACTCAAGAAAAAATTTTTAGGCTGTATGGATATGGTTATAGTAAGATTTTTATTCCATGTTGTATTTCACTTGGCAGATAGCACTATCTGTGGCATGCAGGAAGGAATGTTGAATAAGGAAAAAGGTAGCTTCTGCTTCAGAAAACTTGTCAGAAATAATCAATTACTTTTACAAACAAACTTAGAGAATTAATGCAGGATGATGTACTTAGGTTCTTTTATCCCAGGCACTACAGAGTACTTTGATAGACTTTTAAACATGACTCTGATTTAAATTATGTATTAATTGGTTCAGGCACCAAGTCGAAAGGCCTGGCACTAGTGATAAAGCCAGGTAAGTAGTCTGATTAATGAAAGGAGCTGGGATGAATTTGCTACAGGAGCTAAAGTACTTTGTCTAGAAGCACTAATCATTGTAATTTATTACAGGAAGTTCCTTTCATGCCCTGAGTCATAGCTGTTATTTCTTCTGAAATGATATATTGTATTGACTCACATGTGTAAAACAATTTCCCAGGAAAAAAATGTTTATTTTAAAATTTAAAAAATTATACTTTTTATTATTAAAATGAAGGATGGGTAAAACACGGTGGGGTACATATATATGTGTGTATATATATTCTCGCTATTTGAAAACTTGATTCTAATTAGAACAATAGATATTGCATTGGGTTACCTTTGTACTGTATATGCTATTAAAATGTTGGAAAACATTCTTGAAAGTACACTAAGTCCTATTATCCTTATATTGTGAATGAGATCATGAAGTGAATAAAGAAAACTAAGGATATTTAAAAGGAGCTCACAGAAGAGCTGGAGCTCTGGCTGGTGTGGCTCAGTGGACTGAGCACTGGCCTGCAAACTGAAAGGTCATAGGTTAGGTTCCCAGTCAGGGCACATGCCTGGGTTGCAGGGCAGGCCCCCATTTGGGGGCCTGCAAGAGGAGCCCCCTAATTACCCGACGATGGTAATTAGTCGCTGGGTCTCTTACATCAATTACACACCGATGTTTCTCTTCCTCTCTCACTCCCTTCCCCTCTCTATAAATAAATAAATAAGTAAAATATTTAAAAAAAGAAGAGCTGGAAAGAAATGATGTACATCAAGGTTGTTCTTGGTCTGATTATGTAGATAAATACAGTTTGTAATGTAAATACTACAGGGTACACATCATCAATTGGCAAAATTTTAGTAAAATAACACACCACAAAAGTGTTATATTTTTAAATAAATTATTCTTATATGTAAATACATAAACATAGTCATTGTTTTTAAAATTGTTCAAAAAAGTCTTTATTTGCTGCAATAATAGACTTGATTTGACTTTGGAACCTTGAGCATGCTTTCATGAACTTTTCTTTATCCATGGACATCATAATGTTTTCAGTCTTAGCTTTAATAGCCTCTTTATTGGAATGAGGTTGTTTATTAACTTCTCTCTCACAAATGCTGCATACATAATAGTCTAAAGGACTTACATCTGGTGAACTAGGCAGGCAGATTTCCTTTGATCAGAATTCAGGAACATTGACAATGAAAAATTCTTGGACCTTTTTGGCATTATGTACTGGTGCACCATCTTGTGGAAGATAAAATGACATTCATTTGTGACTTGCTTTATCCATGATACTACTACTTCTCTCAAAATGTCAAGGTAAGCCCTGGCTGGTTGCACAGTGGATAAGGTGCCAGCCTGTGAACCCAAAGGTTGCTGGTTCAATTCCTAGCTCAGGGCACGTAACCAGGTTGTGAACCAGGTCTCCAGCCAGGTTCATAGCTGCTGGCAGGTGAAAGGTAACCATACATTGACATCTCTCTCCCTTCCCTTCTCTCTAAAAATAATAAATAAAATGTTAAAAAAAAAAAGTCAAGGGAACCATCAGTAGTCACCTTCAAGCCTTGTGAGGAAAAAATGCAGTGTCATGATACCTCCTTCAAAGCTGACAACACTTAACACCATCACTGTAGTAGGAAGTTTCATTTTCATGACAACTGGGACTTCATTAAGATTCTCACAGAGCCACCTTTTGTTTCTTCTGTTGACTGTTTGGTCCTGCTGAAACTTCTTTTCTTTGGAGGAGAAAATCAGAGGGTTTTTTCCTTTGGGATTTTTCAATTTTGTTAGCAGTGTCCTTGCTTTTTCAAAGCACCTTTCCTTTGTCTGCTGTGTCATAAACTGGCCTCTTCTAAAAACATACCATCTGTGTCTGATACTTTCGACAATAATCTTGTGAAGTGTTGTATCTGACATCTGCAGTTCTCTTGGTATGGAGCTCATTGACTTCCCTGAATCTTCATGAATGACCTCCTGGATTCTGTGTACAATAATATCTGAACTTGTGTGATCCTTGCATACCTAATATGTTTTCCTTATTGGTGTGGTGACATCAGAATCAGCATCATACACCTTCATGTTGTAAACTGTACGTAAAGTGATGTTATTGAAGTTCACAGTTTCCTTAGCAGTTTGCCCTGCTTGCAGTACAGAAATTATGGTTGCTCTAACATCATATTCCTTTGACATGATGGTTGCTCTCAGAATTTAATACTTCATATCTGAAACAATGATGTTAAATCATAACCTTAAAAACACAGTTTTTCAAAATTAATAAACATGTGAAATAAGGAGATGCAAAGTTACTGCCAATTTATCGTGGGTACCTTGTGTTTTAAATATATCATCCTGGCCCTTCAGTAGTTGCTTGTTAATTTCTTTCTCTTCTCTGATTTAGCAACATACTTCAGCTATGTGTATTGCATAATACATTATAGTTGTGTTTATAATATAACATTTCCCAGTTTATTTTACATTTTGGAGCAATTGGAAGATTCGGGCAAGAAAGAGGCAGATGGTTTGTCTGGTTGTAGCTGCCTGAGCAATTGATTTGGAGTCTCCTTTGCCCTTTTCCCACTGTGTTTACTTTCTTCTTCAGATCCCTTCACATTCATCCTCTCTCTTCTTCCCCTCCCCTCCCCTCCTGCCTTGTCTCTCACCCACACACACCCACACACCATTTATTGAAGTCTTGAAGGTGCTTGTTCTATCTTCTTTACAGCCAGTAGCATTGATCCCGCAGGGTTTTGCCTTCACTGGAGACAACCCCTCTCACCTGGCACTGTGAAATATGCGTTTAGCTGCCAGGCTCCATCATTCATAGACAGTGAGGTCTAAACAATTGTTTTATAAGCAGGACTTCTGTGAATTCCTAATAGTGAAAGAAAACTCCACTATAAGTTTGACAAAGGGGGAAGGAACATCAAATGGAGTAAAAACAGTCTCTTCAACAAATGGTGTTGGGAGAACTGGACAGCAACATGCAAAAAGATAAAACTAGGCCACCAACTTACAACTATACACCAAAATAAACTCAAGATGGATAAAGGATTTAAACATAAGCAGTGCCACCATAAAGGTCCTGGAGAAAAATATAGGCAAGAAACTTTTGGATATCCTATGCAGAAATATGTTTACTGATACTTCACCAAGGGCAAAGGAAATAAAAGAATGAATCAACAAATGGGACTATATCAAATTGAAAAGTTTCTGTACAGCTAAAGAAAATATCAGCAAAATTCAAAGGGAACCAACTGTATGGGAAAACATAATTGCCAATGATACCTCAGACAAGGGTCTGATCTCCAAAATATATAAAGAACTAATGCAACTCAACACCAGGGAGACAGACAGCCCAATTCAAAAGTGGGCAAAGGACCTGAACAGACAACTCACTGAGGAAGATATACAAAGGGCCCATATGAAAGAATGCTCAACATCACTAGTCATCAGAGAGATGCAAATTAAAACCGCAATAAGATACCACCTCACACCTGTCAGAATGGCAATCATCAGCAAATCAACAAACAACAAGTGTTGGCGAAGATGCGGGGCAAAGGGAACCCTCATACACTGTTGGTGGGAATGCAGGCTGGTGCAGCCACTGTGGAAAACAGTATGGGGTTTCCTTAAAAAACTAAAAATGGAACTGCCTTTTGATCCAGCAATTCCACT